>JAUYWI010115072.1:0-10661 GCA_034780595.1 Parotoplana pacifica
TGTTAGCATTATTGATTTTATCGTAAGTAAAATAATTGATGCTAACGGTTTTTTATTTCTTTTCTTTTTTTGGTTTGTTATTTATAGCGTATCATAAACTATCTATAGTACAAATTTGAAAGCCATAGATTAGTTATTCCTATTTTTATGCTATTTTGAAAAAGTATGTAGTAAAATACGCAATTTTTTACGAAACGACCTATATTTGTACCGAAATAAACTTACTACATAGGTACGTCCAAGTACCAGAAGCATTAACATTCTTTTATTTCGAATCATGCATGTATTTTTAAATAATTTTATTTGCAATAATACCTGCAAATATATTGTGTAATCACTTAATTAGGTTAAACTAAATAGTAAACTACTTTATTAAAATAGAAATGGTCATTTCATTTTATTTATTTTCACATTTATAAGTAAACAGAAAAGAAAATAATCGTTTTCAAACAACTATTACACATTGTTATTACTGTTGCACCGACAATATATTGAATCAATATATGTTTTATAGTCGATAGTGCAAGTAAAGCGTTTGGAAGATTTGCATCAGGAGCCGCCAATGGTCGAAATATTTCGATTTGGTTCGGCATAATTCATTTTTTAGTCGTTTGTTTCATTTTAGATCGGTTAGTAGGTCGGTAAATAGTTGATATTTGATTCTTTTGAGACTATTAGCTGTCTTTTAGATTGTTTGACCATAAATTCCGTTCTAGTACCTGAGTACTTCCTAGGTTGCACTTGTACACGCTTGGTAACGACCAAAGCATACTTATTATTTTATTTCAAACAATAGTTCTTCTGGAGATTTTGATACTGAAAGGAAGAGAACCTGATTAATTCTACAAATACCGAAATTATCTAGCTGACATTCATATTTACTTCAACCCTCAGTATTATTCGTCCTATTCTAGAAAATCAGTTCTTCAAAGTATGGGGGCAATGGATTCTGTTACTAGTAACCATTGAGCCCAGAAGGTTTTAATCATTCAGTCCAAAAGGTTTGCTGGTTTTATTACATAGTATATGTGAATACAAGTTGAGAAAGGTAAGTATTGAGGTTCTTAATAAATTTATCAATTTTTATAGCTTGGGTTGTATTTTATAGTAATCTTTACATAAATAACAAAATAATTTTACAAAAACGTCTTTTTGGTGAAAGTAGGACCACACCAATTTTTTAAAATTACTTATAACACCACGAGAAATCAGTAGTATAAATTTGAAGTAAATCGAAGCAATTGTTTTTCAGCATACATAGGAAAACTACATTAAGTGGCCCTATTGAGTGACTCCAGCAATCTATACCTATGCACTATTTGTGTAACGAAGACTTACAATTCTAAGATGGTATCCACATATACCTACCATGAAACAAAACCATCAAAGCTTTGTGACTCGATATTATGAGTAAAATCCTCTATCATTTCCCTTGGATATCTATTGATTCCCATTCGCGAAAATATATACGCTTGCTTACTTACTAATAGGTTAACAGCAACTTCTACAAAAGTTGTACAATAGGAATTTTATACAAATTTAAAAAAGCTTATCGATAATCAAAGTTCAAGTAATTATCTATATTTAGAACAAATATGTGGATTAAATAATAGTTATTTACACAACGAGTGCAAAATATGTCTCTTTATTGCATTCTTCGAGAATAACATGTCCTACACGAGGCCGTAGGACGACTGTCATAGAATGTTAATCGAGATGAATGCTATGAAGAGATATCTATGCACGAGTTGTGTAGAGAATTTTATTTTTTTACTAATCTGAGGAGAATCTGCATTTCTATGAATACCGTTTCAAAAGATTATTTATGACAAAATCATAGAGTAATCATATTAATTATTCAACCTTATGAAAATATCATGCTCGCCTTTCCTGCCACTAAGACTTTACTCTTCTGTATTCTCTAGTTTTATTACACGTAAATCATTTTCTATACCTTTTTATGTTAATACTTCACCAACACATATTTTCACGTGGTTCATGAGGTTGGCTTCTTGGCGTAGTTTTGGCCACACTTTCCTCAAGTAAAGAGGACATTTTATGCTCCCGTTTGGTAGATTCTCATTTGGTAAATCTTAAGGCCGGCTGCTGATCAATACACTTCGTTGCACCCAGAGTTGAGGAATTTGTGATCTGTCTGTTCGCTGTTCTGATTTCTCGTGGTATCTTTTCGTTTCACTTGGTGGTGTTGATGACCTTGTTCGTTCACAAAGGTTCTCAAAGCGTTGATTCGATCATCGAACTTCCTGAGCCTAGTTTGTCTATAAACCACATGCAAGGCAATCGTCTTGATATTGAAGCTTCCTCGTTTCTGTGCTATCGGTTGTTGAACGGCCTTGTCAGAAACAGCACTGATTGTCGTCTAGCATTTTCATTTCTTCAACCCGATCGCGTAAACGGGTGGTCAAGATGCGGTCAACCATTCTACTCAGCATTGGGAGCAGACAGATCCCTCTGTAGTTATTCTTATCGCCTGTTGCCTTGATCTTTTGGCCATCATTGAGTTTTCCAAGCTGTGTCGGTCGGCCAAACAGCCGTGGTTGAGGTGGTACATTGGCGAAGCTGATCCCATTTTTCTTTCACCCTGGTGATTCGTTTTGACAAGGTTGCCACTGCCCGCTTGTAACCACGGAAGGTAGAATCAAAGGCAACCTAATTTATCTTCTTCTTTTTCTATGGAGCCACCACAGCAAGCACTCTCATTCATATGGGGGGTCTAAAACTTGTCTAAACGCATTACCGACATAGTGGTGTCATGGTTTTATTGAAGTTGTTCAATATCTGGTGGAAGACCAAAACGTTTCTCTCTGAGACTGTCACCCTGCTGGTAGTATTTACCCCCCCCCCACCCTAGCACACATTTGCAAAGTGCCCGATTGGATTGAAATGTACATATATTACTGCTAAACTATACAAAATATTTGAATTCAATCAGACAAAGTTCCATTTTTTCACCTGATGACGTCATCGGCTATAGCTCGGTCCTCTTATCAGTTTTTGAATAAAATTAATTCTTTGAAAAATCATTTTAAGCTATCTATGCATGTATGGTTTACCTACCAATTAAATTTCAGCTCAATCTGTTTTGGGAAGTATAATATATATTAGGGGGAGCAGTAACAACCACCAACACAAGGTTCTTTGAAGAAATGATTTTCATTGTAGAATAGGAAGAACAACATTGATTGTATAAAGTAAACGTAGTGGATTAATTAGATTATTATGACAGATGTAGAATTAATTAGCATGGTGTGTTCCTATTCAAATCGGTAGAACAAAAGAAACAAATGCTTCATCGTTATCTACCGTATATATAAGTTCAACATAGAAAGTACTTTTAGGTTCTGAAATTAAAAAAACAAAATTAATAGTCAGACAATCCAAGAAGAAAGTTTGGGAATTGTCTCAAACAACTCCGATAATACAGTCCTCATATTCATCTAATACCGACTTACTAACGGACCTAAAATGGAAGATAATATAAGCGATGACGCAAAGGACGAAAAGTCAAATTTAATTGCAAATGGTACATTCAGCATCAACTATGCCCAACTAAAATCGAAATGTTTCGGCACGTTAGCGGCTGCTGGTTCAAGTCTTTCGGGCGCTTTGATCGCGCTATCGATTGAAAAGAGTCGGGTACCCGCCATAGAGCATGTCTTCATTCAGTGTTTGCTGGCCAGTATTGTATATCTCATCGTTATGCTATGCAGATGGTCACACTATCGAGAACTTATAACCAATTTAAGCAAATTCGATATCCTTTTTGTCATCATCAAAGCCCAAGTTACCATGTTTAACTGGATATTTATTAATAGCTCGGTTCAACTGATATCTTCAAGTGATGCTACTGTGATTATTGGTAATTCCGCTGTGGTTGCAGTGCCATTAGCGTTCCTGACATTGCGGTCCCCGTGTGGAGTACTGGACCTTTGTGCTTTGGTGCTGTCAGTCATTGGGGTGGTGTTTGTGACGCGTCCACAATTTCTCTTTGGTGAAGTTAGCTCCCACCACTATCAACATTCCAACTATTCCACTTTCGATCATAATATGACAACTACTAACAGCACAAGTTAGGATATTTACAGCGCTATTGTGTCTTCTGAAAGGTCCAGAGTTGCTGGAATCCTTTTAGCGGTGCTCGGCTGTATTGCATTGGCTAGTCGCAGTGTTCTGTTGAAGCGTTTAGTAAAATTGGATATGATTATACAAATTGAGGCCGATTATTTGCTAACTGTGATACAACTGCCACTGATAGTTACATATCTGTTTAACTGGACACTGCCCGCTGCCAACTGGAAGGAGGCTGTTCATCTTTTAATAATCACAATTGGGTTCCAGTGTTTTCAGATGCTGTTAATGATAGCCTCAAGAAAAGCGGGGCCTATTATTACGAATTTTGTGCTGGCCATGACTCCATTCTGTGTGTTTTTAATCAGTGCCACAGTTTACAAGTCCAATGTTCCAACGTTCACTATCATTGGCGGCGTTCTACTCTTCATTAGTGTGAGCATTGTCTTAATTCGTCAGTACTCATTATTGGTTTATAGTTGGGCCCAGCAAAGTATCTTGTTTACATTTAGAAAATGAAGTCACCTGCATACTGCCTGTTCATTGTTTTAAACTATCAAGGTTTTGGTTTTCATGTCAACTGTATAGGAACAACTACAGGACTGGAGGAGGGGCGGGCCTGGGAACAGAAGAAGTACATTTATCCGCCTCAGGACTGCCTCCTACTCACAGGATTACCCTGCACTCTAGGCCTAAAAATTAATAGTTAATACATTTTATTTATTTATGCTCCTAATTACAATATAAAGTGTGTTCTTGTTTCAAAAACATGCTGTCTTTTTGGCCAACCCTATAACTGATATATTAATATAACTACGACTTTGAAATATGAAAAATAACATCAAAAACATATTTTTACATCTTCTTACATATCCTCTTTGCTATAAAATTGCAATGTCTTTTTACAAACTAAACTTACATTTCTATTAAATATTATGTATTTTTATTTTTTATAGTGCCGTAATGCAATGTTTATGACTCCATTATTTCTATGATAAACTACATTATTTCACTAAGTGAAATAATATTTTACTTTATTTACTTCTTGAAACAATAGTTATGTTGGTATTTAACTATGTCTATTTTGTTGCACAGAGAAAGAATAAAGATAGAGTGATTATGTACCTAATGAATTTTGTATTATTCTATGACATTTTATATCATGAATTTGGGATTTAATTTCTTGCAGAACAAAAAATCTATAAACACCCCAGCTAATAATTTAGGACTTTGTCTACATAATAAAGGCCAAATAAATAAAGCCAATGTTCAGCCTATGGTTGTACCAAAAGGAGAAAAAGAAAAAGATTCCATACCTTTGCAATAAAAATTGGATTCATTGCTTAAAAAGGAAAACCTTCATCCCAGAAAAACGAGCTAATCTTATGTAGTGATCATTTTACTGATACATTTTTTATTCTAAAAGAAGAGATTTTTCATCGAATATTCGCCGCCGTTTAAAAAATAAATGCTTTTCAAACCATATTTCCATGTATTCCAGATAGTATACAAATACCAACAAAACAACGTCGATTAACAACTAATTCTCTAAGGTCAGAAAATCTTTTATTTAATTTTTCTTAAGAAGAAACAAATTTAGATTGTACTACCAGGGCTGAAACTACATATTTTGATAAAAGTATTCAAACAAATGAATCTCTTAATAATATTAGTAAATTAAAGAAAACAATAAAAAATTTAAAACGCAAGTACGCAATACTTACAAAAAAATTGATCAGATACATATTATAAAGAAAAAAATACTATTTTACAACAACGTTTTAAGAATAAAATGAAGTTCTTTGTTGTTTACGAATAAAAAATACCCGATTGAAAAGTCAAACTAATCAATTTGATACAATTATAAAGAAGCTTCTGATATGGATCATTAGAAGTTAAATTATGAAACCGATAAAATTGAACTTATGAAAGATATAACTTCAAAATCAAAAAGATTCGCGTGTTTTGCAATGAAGCGCTCTTTATTATTATAGAGGCAATTATATCCAATAACAGAATGAATATTACAGTAAAAAAATGGCATGTTAACAACTTCAAAAGAAAAAATCATCTACTTTATGATAAGTTTTAATATGAAATTGATTATTAACAACTTCAACATCAACATCAAGAAATGTATCTCTTAATCCGTTACTTTTACTTTGTTCAAGAATTAAATCCTTAGGATTCTGAGAGAATTTGCATTGGCAAAGTAGCCGGGTGACATATTAAAATAATCAGAACACTACTACCCCCTGAATAACTAGCTCAAGTGCCCAAAAGTATATTTTCCAAAATAAATTAAATATGGAGATATTTGACTAATATTCAGTAGATTATTCTTCACCCATTTTGTTTACCTTATATCACGAGTTTTTAGAAATATTGGCTTTTGTGACGTGGACCATATCCCAATGCCAATCAGAATTGAGAATTTGTATTTTTGTTTTGAAAATAAAAATTGGCTCAAATCCAAAGTAGCCATATTTTAGTATACATATGATTAATCTTTTATTATGAAAAATTTTATTTAAAAAATCGATATGAAAATATTTTTGTTGTCAAAAAATATACTCGATAAATTTTATTTGATCGGACCCCTCATCGATTTAAAAACATCTCGACAGATCTCTACAAAGTATGTGGGTAGTAATTTCAGCCATTTGAGCTATGGGGAGAAATACCCCCTCCATGGTGACTAACAAAAATCATCTTACAGATTTAGCAGTGTGGACGAAATTGATTTACGTTATTTTTGTATGACGAGGATGATGATGATCGATCATGACTGTCTAGGCAGTCCGTCATAATAATCGTTCCTTTATCTTCCATTTATAAAACCAAATTCTGGCCAAACATACGTAAATTCAAGCTAACTTTTTACCTCTCTAAGAACATTAATTGCAGCTCGATCTAATTGCTCGGGGAGTTTCACTGTGGGAAGAAAGAAATTACAAGGCAGTTTCTGAAATGATATGCGACTTAAATTTGACTGAGGTACACCTTTAGGTACATCTTTAGGCAGTGATGGAACAATGGATTTCAATTCTTTGTTGGCTCTAAATCGCAATGCGCCTTGTAGTACTTGAGCTGGATTACGTGCTGCCATTAAGCAATTAGCTAAAACAGAAACAGTAAATAAATTACGACCATCGTATAATACGGAATATAAGCCGCAACTCCTCCCTTTGGTCAAACAAAAACGACATTTTCTATATTCGGTGTATAAGCTGCACCCCTACTTTTGGGGTTCAAAGTGTGGCTTACATACATCCGGAATATACGGTGCTACAAAAATAGTACCTATTGTCATGATGGCTTGTTGAAAAATGACAACAGCCAATTTTAAGGAATGTTATTCGATAAAATAATGAAGTCCATTCTAAATCAAATATAAGGGGATTTCCAAGTTTGACTTAAAACTTTTGTGTAAAAAATTTAATTCAACCCAAAGGTCATATTTTAATACAAAGATCACAATGAATGTTTAGCTCAAACCTTAAACAGTGGTTTAGGTGCAGTCATGTACCCTTTTGTACTGCTGTTTGACTTTAAAAATTTAAAGTTAAACTTTAAAATCACCTATAATGTTCTCAAATATATTCTCGATTTCATGTGATGAATTTCACTTACAATTGTATATAACTTCCCTGACCAGATAGTGGGAACATGGAATTCATTATAAATACCCACTATATTAATACGAGTTGTAAAGAATACGCACATGAACATAATAGAATGCTTGTGTTTAGTATCGATACTGTTCTTTAGTGTAGTTTAGCCAGTAACAAAAATTCTCTACTTCCTGTCATTTATATTCATTCACCTATTAAACAAAAACCTAGTTGGCTACCCGTTGGTATCAAAAGATATTAGGTAGCTACGTTACTTCCATCTAAAAAATGTATCAACTTTGATAGAATATCTAATAAGACACATGATCTAATAAAACGCATCCTGGAATATACATATAAGCCAGACTAAAAAAGAAGCTAAGTAAATTAAATTTTATTTTTATAAAAAAATCAGATTTTTGTGAATAACAGTGATATTGCTTAATAAAGAATTGACTACCGTAAATAAATAAATACTATCTATCATACAAACTAAATGACAATAAATATGACAACTTGTATAACAATAGCTTCTTAATTTAGACATTTGAACAAAAGATATAATTTAATAAATGTACATATTTAATTTCTAAACTACATACTTCAGCTTAAAATCAGATTTGAAGAGACCATATACTAGTGAGGAGGGGAGGGTTTATACTATGAGCACTAATTCACGCCTTTAATTTACTTAACAAAAAACTAAACAAATGTGGTCAAATGGGTAAAATGACCTGAACCAAAAGCTTTCTCCATAAAATAAGAGTGGATACAAAATAACAGGGGATCTCTACTGCATACAATATCATAATAATTATCAGTTATTTTAATTTTGGATAAAATATATGCATACAAAACATTACTATGTACATAAAAAAACTACCTAACAAAATAGGTACGCAAATAGATCATTTAGGAGACTCATCTCATTGACTAGAAGACGTCTCTTACTCTTTGTTGGTTTAAAAACACTTAGTTCCTAAACGAACAAAGAATGGTATTATTTTCGATACATTTTAAAGTTTAGAATCATTAAAATAATGGGATCAAACGAATAGACAACTTGAAACAATGTATTTTTAATTAAGCCGATGAAATCCATTTAATTCAGCTGCAACATCCATTAATCTCTATTTCTTGTTTTTTTTCAATAGATGATTGAATAAGTTTCTTTAACACTGATAATCGCGACTTTCTATTGGCCAATTCAATGATCAGTGGCAATGCCCGACGGAAGTCTTGTTGCGCATCGCGTAAAGCTTGGGGCACTAAAATACCAAACCATTTAATTGGATTCCTTTTGGAAATAGGTTTGACAATTTCAAAATCACAGTCGCTATCAGGAGAGTTTGATTTGGCTTTGGAGGTCATCTGTAAAAAATAAAATTTACAAACATTATTGATTAATTAACACTGTTAATAGTTAATGGTCAGCTACAAGCTTCCAAATATCCGGTCTGTGTAAACCATCAAGCATTTTTCCGTGTTTCTTCCTGACAGCCAACAAATCCATAATAGTCGAAACATCAGAGACTAACAAAATTACTAACAAAAGAGAGCTTGCACGTCTATATACAAAAATTTATAGTTTGATGTTCAAAATATTTTTATATTAGATAGATTAATTATTAGCATTAGATACCAACTTAATTAGGTGCATACATTCAAAATTGCAGAGTCAAACCTTCTAATTACTCCATGCACAGATCTATGGATACAAATCCCTATATTAAGGATTGAAACAAAAATCTTGTGCAAAGTAAAACGATACATAGTACAATTATATCAGAAAATGGATTTATCTTGCTTCGTGAGTAAGAGGAAATAATATTGATTCATTGTTACTAAAATTTATTAGAACATAATGAAGATAGATAACAAAGTAGGCCAAATAATTATATTTTGGAGAGTAAGTGTTCGCTGACGCATGACAAGACAGCAAAGTAAATTGGGTACCATTTAATTCGTTCAATATTCAAAATTCTACAACTCCATTCATACGGGGGAATCGCCTCCCTTTTTATTTTTCATGCAATATTATTTGAAATTCCTTTTAGATTTTCGGACTTCCTCTGCCGAATTGAAAATTATTTAGGAAACGTGTTTTTAGCACTCTTTATGAAATTATAATTATAAAACTACTTGGCTATTTAAATTGAAAATTTGGGTTATTTTGAATATATGTACTTGGAATTGGGGAAATGAAACAAAATACGGCTCGAAACATGACTAATCACTTTTGTGAATTACGTCTTTATATGAAAATGGATTTAATAATAAACAAGACCTGTATGGCGGTCAAAAGTTACTCCCAGGTAACTTTGATTAGGAAATGTTTACTCTATCTGGCCATATTTCTACTCCCCAGTAACTTTTGTCTAGTTAATAGTCACTGCCAACTTTTATTATTTAATAGTGTTTTACTAGTTATTATTCTTGGCATTTGCTTTCTTCATTACCATTTCTCTGATTTGCGACATTCTATGATATTATCCAAAGAAAAACTAAAATTGAGCTCCATACAACTATAATATTGGCGAAAACTAAAATAAATAACTATAATTCTATAAATAATATAAACTTATATAATTATATGTAATTCAAAAAAATAGTGTCGTCTCAACACAGAATTAGTCATTCACATCTAACACCACATTGAAATGATCACCGCCAGAATTTATAATATAAAGGGCATCTTACGTGAAATTATTTTTCTGCAGTTGAATTGCCGCAGGGTATCGTAGCCATTCCATTGTGGCGCCATGCTGACAATATGTCAATACCAGGTACATAGGCTGTTGCTAAAATTTCAGCTTCAGTTGCGCAGGTGACATCCGCTTTCAGTCATCAACTTTTTTGTTGAGGTATTTCTCCAGTAAATCGTTCAATGGATTTTCAGTCATATTCTTTACAATAATGTCACGTAAGACACGATGATTGGCTTCGGTTCCTGTAAGA
>JAUYWI010115083.1:0-21441 GCA_034780595.1 Parotoplana pacifica
AATTTTGATAATCATGTTCAATCTTGTACTAATGTTGAATTAATTATTTGTACATAAAATAAAATTCTTTAAAATACTTACACAAAATTCGGCCCATCTTTTGACTCACCCTGTATACTGAATTTTATCAAATTTGACTTCAGAATTGATTTTTTCGTACATTTGGCCCAATTTTGATTTTTTTAGAGGGAGGTCAGGTGACCTTGAGTTTGAGGGTCAGAGTTAATCCGCAAGAGAATTTAGTACACCCGATATCAAATGTTAATCTGATCGATTAGAGCGTTGTTTTCGAGCAGTTTCCGACTTTCACCAGGGGGGGGGGGGCAGATATTTAAATAAATATCTTTGGGGGTAGTAATACCCCTGTGACCAATGTCCAAATTGTATATTGGCAATTAACGGCCTCACACCCCATAAAAATGTAGGATGGTTCTAGTTACATAAGTAGTATGTTCACAATCCAAATTTTCAAAAGCTTTGGGCTAGCCACATAAATTCGATGCACATGTTGCCCAGAACGCCTATATTACGTGCAAATTACACGAAAATCGTTTATTACGTGTTTAAAACACGTGATTAAACGTTTTGTGTCACATCAAAATACTGTTTAAACTCTTTCTGTTGTGTATTTGGTAACCCGTGTGCAAACTTATTTTGGTACCAGTGGATAGAAAATTGGATATTTGCTACCACCTACGCCCCAGACCCTCGTAAGAGTGTAAGCTGGCCCTAGGCTATCCATGTCGAGAATTAGTATTCAAATAAATTCAATGCAAACTGATTTGATATCACTGGATAATCTTAACTCCCATGTCCGACATCTGCGGTATGAGATGTCATTCCGCGCACTACTGTTGTGGAAATTAAATTTTTAAAGAAATGGAAAATGATGGGATACATTTTGTTTCCAGACAAATGGAAGCTTATTGCTATATGCCTCAAACTGCAGATATGTCTGAAGGCCATGCACCTAATTATTAACTGATTTTAGTTACTTATTGTTTTTGGGGGTACAAGCTCTATTAAATGTAATGCAAAAGTAGTGCATCCTTTGCTGGAGATAGTCATATTGATATATGTATATGAATAATGTACATAGGTATATTGAAAATAGTACATAGTTATACAACTAATACATATTTTGAATCCAATATTTAAATGCTAAATGGTTACTAATGATGTCTTAAACTATCTTGTAGCCGAAAATGGAGAAAATATAATAAAATTATTTCCCTAAATACATTTTGTTACAAAGAAAAGGATGTTTCGTTATTTTTCTTTTATATGACAAATGCTGTTGAAGGTCAACCACCGCATTATCTTAGTTTCTGAGCAAATTTTGGATACCAGTAAGTTCATATATAACTATTTGATCAGGTTTATAACTAAATGTAAATGTTTTGGAACTATAAGTATCTTATACATACATACATACATACATACATACATACATACATACATACATACATACATACATACATACATACATACATACAAACATACATACATACATACATACATACATACATGTGTTTACTTTGACCATTGCACCAAATGTTCTTGATACGAATTACCTATACCTAGGAGGAATGGGAATTTGTACCTATGTAAATTGTACAAATTTGGACGTACGTGATTCAATATCATCGAAACAAGCGCATATTCCTGAACTCCAATCACGTGTCCCAGTAGCTCCTGCTTGCTGCTGAACAACAACAGTTGTGGTACCAGGTTGTACTACTTGATATTGCTAAAATAAAGGACAAAAAATATTTATGAAAAATAGCCCTAAAAAGAAATAAAATGAAGCACGAATTTAAAAACTATATACATAAATATTTTATTCAATAAAACGAATACTATGATTAGGTACAACAAAGTTTAAAAATGACGCCTTTCCATTTGGAAGAAATCATTGAAAAGTTACCTACAAATTGGAGACTATATAATTGGCTAGCAAAATATCTTAAGTTTGATCTTTAATGTTAATGATTCAAACAACTTGAGAATTACATGACAAGATGTAATTTTGTAGGTAATCTTGGTTAACCTACATGCAACTAAATATTAGGAAAGTATCATGTACACCTATATAGTTTACATCAATCAATGCAACATTGTTTTGACTTATTTTATCTGTTAATTGTTTGCAATTATTTCATTCACTGTGATCATGCATCGAATACTGATAGACATTCCGCCGTTTTTCGTAAAGAAACGATACCCAACTGCTCTTGATATCGCCTAAATCCAATTTTTTTCATATTTGATTGAGTTCGCCAAATGTTTTTTATATTATTAAAAAATTAATTGCTTTGCTTACAAATTTTCACATTCTTCTACCTATAAAGATATTTTTTGTAATCGGAGTCAAGCTAAAAGACCGATTTAGATGGTAAAAATATCTATAATGTTTTACTGATATAAATAAGCACGTTCCTAAAATTAGAAGTCAGGACATAGCTGTTCACTGAGTAACAATATGATTAATGCAGTGTGTTACAAGTAAAGTCAAAGAATTAATAAATAAAAAGGATGACTATGTGGAGTAGCTTTTCATTATGATACATAACTTTCGAAGAAACCACATAGCTAATATTATGCTACTTGTTGAAATGCGTTTTGATAATTTCAAAGCTCCTTCTTCACACACCACGACTACTTTCATTGGAATTTATTGGGAATAATTATTTGGATCCAATGTATATTTCATATGTTGGAACAACAATAAACTATGTATACCCATAAATCAATATGCACAAAGTTCCTAAAATAAAAAGTTGCTTGAATAATATATTATATTATGCGTGTAATAACTATAAAACATTTTCTTATCATTTTACTATCTACTTTTGGGTGGCCACTTCAACATAAAGCCATGAGTATCAGCAGGTCTGTATTTTGCGTTTCTAGTTTTATTATTGAAAACTAACTTACATTAATCTCATTTTAAGTGCATTTAAAATCGATTCAGTCATTATAAACAAATTTTAATATAACAGTTTTAACGTGTCGACCAGTTCAGTTCTCAAATCACTAGACCTCACTATGAGAAATTTTTTTTTTTCATTCGGTACATTATAAATATACATATGTACAAAAATTGAAGGTAATTCCATTGAACAATTGAAATTTCATTCTAATTTTTCCTATTGTAAGATTTCAATATTCTGGTTAAATTTTGACATAAAAAGCATAACCTTTTTCTGGTTAAATGACTTTATCTTATACATATTAGGAATCAGGTAGGAAAGATTTCCTTCAAATATTAAAATAATCTACTTGTTAAAATATTTTTAATCACATAAAAATGTTCCTCAGGTTGCGTCCTATTGAAAAAAAAACCCGGAATATATCTATGAGACAATGTCGAATGTTTATAGACACCAAATATTAATCAACGTCATCATATTTGACCTCAAAATCATTTTTGTACTTTTTCAGATGGCTGTCTCGTGATCTTAAGGTTTTTAAACCAAAAACAAAAAATCCTCAGCAGAATGAAATACTTCAGTGTCAAATTTAATGAGAACCGATTGAACCGTTGCGAAGAAATTTCGAAAAACCTTATGTGGGGGCACGACCCGCCACCCTCCAGAGAAAAGGATTAAAGCAAACCTCATTAAAAATCGGTTGTTCAAGTATTTTTTAAAGTTGAGTTTTAGCCTAAAATTCGCCCCAGTTCATAGCCTGTCCTGGCTAATATTAATTTGCGATATTTTTTAAAATTATCTACCTAAGTTTTTGAAAAGCAGGGTACTTCAGCTTTTGTTCCCATTAGTCAGTTAAAGGACAGAACTTTTACCATTAGGCCTATTACTTCTAGAGGATAGGTTCCAACCCGTTCTACTATGAGTTTAGTTAGCTATTTTATGTATAACCAATGCACTCTACATACATTGATCACCAGGGCAATATATAATCAGCGATACATAACTCAATATTATTAGGAGAACTAGGACAAGTTCTACGAGTGACATATGAACCGGAGTTCATAATTTTCACTTAAACCTTAATATAGATATTGTAGGTATTAAGTTTTCTAACATTTCATTTCTTTCCTCTTTTAGAAAAGAAACATGAATCTATTGATGCTTGATAATAGATAATGCCTACTCTGACTTCAGATCAGCCATTTGTTATCTTATTCTATCTTAGTGTTGGTAGTAGTTAAGAATCAATCCTTGGGGGAAACCATCACGTCAGTTTATATGTAGCTTCCGCTTGTTCTATCCATATCTTTGAGTTCTGAGTTCTTACTTTATTAAAAATCAATAGAATTGAGAGTTCAATAAAATAAATCATATTCATTTATATTCATTAGGTATAAAGGAGTGCAACTAACACATAATAAATATGTTTATGTAACACATATAAAATCCTGCAACATGTGTTGTTTTTATTAATAAATTGAACATTTGTCTTAACTGCACATTTGAAATAGTTAAAGTGGATAATGAATAAAAGTATGGGTACATAACAATACTACACGAGAGACAACCAGTTTTAGTTGAAAAGGCTAATTAGAATTTCATTATATCATCAACGATTAGTTTAGTTGATCTGTCGTGTTGGAGTAATTTCAGATCGGATCAGTATTCATTTTGAAGTCAAATGATCTTATTTAATGATGAGCAAAATTTCATAAATGAACAAGTCGAGAATTTAGATAGATTTCTATGGTTCCCCATTTATTCTCACGTGGTAATTCCCGGGAGAATAATCTCAAATTCTGAGATCAAGACATATCTCACACTTTTTACAACCTACACAATGACACTATTCAAAAGGTCAGTGAAGTGTTAGGTACAATTTTACTTTTGAAAAATAAAATTCTTATTTCAAACCGCTTCCTATCTACTGATATACACTCTAACTAGAATAAAAAGAAACTTGGATTTTGAACTAACTATATAGTTAGTTTAAAGACGCCATCTGTTGATTACTGACACTTCTTGGTCGACAAAAACACTCAATTGCAAAGAAATCCGCCAATCGATCATCCTACTCGCTTATCAATTTGGTTCTAACCTTTAGCTTTGGACTTGGAAGTATTATAAGGTGAAGCAATTTATTCAGGCTTAGACGCAGACTACGTATCATACTAATACGTAACTAGCTATTATCTACTTCTATATGAGATGAAAATTTAAAAAAAATGGTTTGATGGTATCAATGCGATTAATGAGATATAAAAATATCCAATTTATAACATGAAATGCTATTAACAGAATCACAGAGTTAAGATTGCAATAGAACCATTAAGTGGGTCAGGGTGGGGGTGTAAAGCACACTAGATTTTATATCAAGCTAAAGCTAACAATAGAAAAATAAATATGCTTATACCTATCTAACTAAATTTTGAAAAAAAATCGATAAATTTATAATAGTAAATAACTTGACATCACAAATACTACCAAATTAATTTGAACAATTCATCTATTGATACAGGATTACATTATTAGAAATCCATTTAACTGTGGTTTGCTAATAAAAAATCCATGTGCACTTTTTCCATTCTATTATTATTATGAGATGAGGAAATGCTTGTTCTTATGAACGACTAAGGAGCAATATCAGTGTAATATGAACCTTTGTTTACCTCCGATGGATGGTACCAGAGATCGAATGCTATCGCTAAGTGTGGATAAACTAGTAGAGGCAGCATGCGATTATAAGAACATTATATTATTTATTTTCTTTAAGTTAATTAAAACTTTCGAACCTCATAGTAAATATCGTAAATATATAATACAATTAAGTAACCAAGATGTATATGAGAGAGGAAAACACCAGTAGCGTATTCAATTTTAGCTAAATTCTTCTAGTCAGACATAACTACCATATTATACCCTCAACACAAATACTACCTTTGGGATAGAAGGTGATGCCATAGAAACATAATATGAAAACGTAAAATTGCAATTTAACTATTAATTTTATTATTTCTTTTCAAACTGTTGTTAGAGAAACTGATCTTAGATTTTGTAGGTATTTGACCACATGAAATTTTATTTAACATGGGGTCCCTGCTGTTTTTGGTTCCTTGTTAAGCGCATACCTATTACACTGGTCAACATGACTTCATAGGTATGGGGTTTTTATATCATACTTATATAATTTTGGGTTGCTGATTCCGAAAATGCAACTCATTTTTGTTGGTTGGCTCTAGTTTTCAAGATAATTGACATTCTTTTTTGTCAAATAGGTCATTTTAGTATATTTTAGTAATTATTTTAGCATATTTGATGTTAAATTTTTCCATCTGAAAACAATTTTGATGATATCAGTAATTGTATGTTATGCATATTTTGTATATAACATATCATAAATCAATTGTGGCGATTATGGTAAAGAACAGTGAGAGCGTTTTCACCAGGATCTCCGCACAATGGAAGAAAGATACCAAAGTCGATGGAATGCTGGTACGTTAGCCGACTATTGCTGGTGTTTGAAGCGTGATCAAATTGGCAAAACGCATAAAGGACAATCATTGAAGACTCCTTTTCTCTCTAAGTAATTGTTTCATAATTATCTGTATTTAAACTAATGAATGATATTCATATTTGTACCACTATGTTTGATCTTGTAATAATAAACTCATTAATTTTGGACAAAGTGTTGTTTTTTTAACACCATTGTAGACAAAAACTAGAGCCAACCACGTAAAATAAATGACAGATTCGGAATCAGCACCCTAAAATTAGGTAAAATCAGTTGAGAAAAGTTAAACCTATGGAATTTTTTTTTCAAATACAGACCAATGTTACATGTAAATGTAAATTTATCCATATCTAACTTGCTTAACTAAATAAAGTTATTATATTATTATTTAACATATATACAAATTGTTACTAAAACCGACAATACAGCATAGCAACAAAGAATTTACATAAAGAAAGAAAAATTATAAAAGATCAAAACGTTTTCTGAAACAATGCTGGAAGCATAGATATTTACACAAAACTGCTGAAGATATACAGGGTGTCCCAAAAAGTGTTTACTCTAGTCATCATTCATTATTCTTTTAAGTTATTGCACAACATGTATTTACATACATATATGGATGCATGTATAATTTCTTTAAACATAATAATATTTATTTAGAGATTAAAAATACATCCATATAAATAATACATTGTTGTACAAGAATTCATATAAGCTATGATGATGACAGATGACTAGAGTTGGTAACGCTTTTTGGGGACACCCTGACCTGGTTGATTTTTTAAGAAAAATCTTGAAATAGCAATATTCAACATTTGATCTTCAACAGGGGTGTTTTTTTAAATTAAAATCCATCCATCAGTCTGTTTTTGGGCAGACCGATATATGTCACTGAATCTCAAGTTGCACCATGATCACAAAATTCTTCGTATCTATTCAACAACACCATTTTTTCTAGTAGGTACTAACATTTTTGTTTGTTCTGCAGAGTAATTTTGGTCATTTTTGTTCAATTTTTTTTTTACTTTTTCAGAGATTGGCTCTCATAGAATATTGAATACACCAACCTGACTTAGTTCACATTTTTTGGTCCAACCCAACCACTTGACTGAATTCTGTCATTAAATGTTTGAAAAACTGACCTTGCAATCAGTAATTGTGTTTCATAATGTGTAGTTTCCTACATGTAGACAAAACAGTGTAAACATGAAGACCAGGTATAATACATATATCGGTTACTGAAAATAAATAGTATTTCAATCTCTACGTCATACAAAACTATGAAAATGAGTAAATAAAATATAAGCTAGATATTTTTATTAAGAACAATAAAATTATTAATTTATCATCGTTCATGTATAAAATTGGTATTCAAGTAAACAGCAAAACTGCTCTCTGGAAAATCAAACTTTTCAATGTTATCTATACATACGATATATTCAATTTTGTACGGATGCCAAGGGGATCAATGCTAAGTATAAAACATAATTTGGTTATATTCTAAACTTTATCATTATGAAAACTTCGAAGCGCCTGTTCTCATATAATTTGTTTTCAGAACTCATTAATGAACAAATATTTGTCATCATTTTATCACTAGATGTTGCAGTTAAAAACCCTTCCAGTTTATAATATGCTTAGTTAATGCTTTTATAAATCCGAATAATAATCACCACACATACCTATCCTTTAGGTATTGTCTAATAAATTTAATATTTTTATATCTCATTGTTGTAAAAAAAAGATATTTTCAGATTTCTGTGGTTTGATTAGCCACTGATCGATCGATTTATATATGAAAAGTTAAGGAGAATAAATCCAAAACAATTAACGACATTAGGCAACCAAAAGTCATGGTACTTTGATATTCTAACAAAAAAATAAGGCTAGCTCTTCATATGGCTTGATTTATCCATATGAAAATAAAAACATACATAATATATATTTCCGTGAAATAATGCTATTTGGAAAGTTTTGTGGCTAATTCTCCAAATAATTGGAATAAAATGGAACATACTCTACCCAGAGTAAAAAATAAAATGAAAATAAAGAGAACTTTATTATCGTTAGTTGAATGCCTTAAATACATGTTCTGATATTAACTATTCATAAAGTAGCTTCTTTCCCAAGACAAAAAGAATTCAGATGTAAATTCTTTGTAAAGTACCTATATAAGATAAGTTCTAGGTACATAGAACTAACTACCCAATATCTTTTTGTTTAGTTGTTGCTGCGTCAGAAATTGGTCCAATTTTAAATAAATAACATTAAAATGAAAAATATAGTCTTTAACTTCAAATTGAATTAAGTTTTTGTAGGTAGTAATCTATAGTTTGGCAAAATATTTTCTAAAAATACATGCATATGTGTACTCCAAAGAAACACACAAATTTGTTGCCGTAAATTTCGACAGAACTAATTTCAAGCAAGGTCTTGATTTGCTTCAACTATTGTTCATGTGTTACCTTTTCGTGGGAGATTTATAAATTTTACAAATTTAACCCTTCGTAGACTCTGAAAATGACTCAACCGACTTGACATCTATCAAATTTGTTTAATGTAAAGGTTGTTAAGTTTGACATTAAGTCACAGGATGACTATCTGAGAAATATAAAGTTTGTCCAAAATTGGCAAAATGCAAGACTGTCTACAAAAAAAGATTAATATTTGGCAAATACCTACTACCGCAAACAATATTTCGGTTTTCAAACTATCGAGTTTTGTGACCAGGGTGCAACCTGAGAACCAAATTGTTTTTGAAAAAGGAATAATAATTGGAGCAAATGTATGTAGTTTCAGAAAGACCATTGTTGGAATTTCAATAACAATTGATAGTAAGAAAGTTGAATATTTGAATAAAACTATTTAAATAACAAATATTACATAAATTAAGCAAAGGAACTATTAATAGTGTCTTAGTTAATTATAATAGCAGTAACAGAATTGTTAGCATCACAATTATGAGGAATAAATAGTATAATGGAAAGATTTGAAGAATTCTGAATTACTATTAGTCTTAGAATCTAGAGGAGGTGAGAACATTGAGATGACTGGGACTCAATCCAGAATCTGCCCTGAGTCCATTTCTTTTTGCTTTGGTAATAGACTGTCTGATGGGGTATGCTGTTCGCGGATGATGTGGTTATTTGGAGTCAGAGGCAGAGGTAAAACAGAAATGGAGGAGGGAGGAATATGAACTATCAGTCAGGGAAGCGGAGTATTTGAGATTGAGAGCAGGCTCTAATTCAATAAACAGTTGAAGAGGTGAAAAAGCAAGGAGAAAAGCTCAATCAGAAAGAGGAGTTGAAATACCTGGGTTCAACAGTCTAAGCAGATGGTGGATCTGAGAAAGAGGTGAAGAAGCGGATACAAACTGGATGGGGTGCACGGAGAAGGATAAGTGGCGTTATATGTGACAGAAAGTTACCAGACAAGGTGAAAGGTACCATCCATGGTTTTGTAATTTTTCAGCAGGATGCTGTGACCGGTTCTGAGAGCCGCAAGAGTGGTCCTGAGCGTTCTGGACATGCCGGCTTCCCAGACTTTGCCGAGCTTCCACTTGTTGTGGGCACACTGTTTTTTCCAATTTTCCTTGAGAGTTCTGGAGATGGTGGTTTTGGTAGTCTCAAGATCAATTGGGACATCGTTTTGGTTAAGCTTAGAGGCTTCACCTGCGAGAGTGTCGGCTTTTTCATTCCCTTCAATGCCAATATGACTAGGGATCCATTGGATGGTTACTTTGTTGTTATCCCCGGAGGAGAGGTACTTAAGATGGTGCCAGCACTCGTTAAGGATATCGAGATCTTGCTCACCCGGTCCTTGGTTAAGCTTGTCGAGGAGAGCTTTGGAGTCGGTGAAGATAGCAATTTTACTGGTGTTGCAGTTATCTCGGAGATACTTCAGGCATCCGTGCATGGCTGTGGCTTCGGCTTTAAAGCTACTGCAAATTTCACCAGCCGCAAACTTCAGTTCGTGGGTACTACCTTCTCTTTTCAGATGGATCGTGCCTCCTCCTCCGCCATTGGTTTGGTCTCCTTGGACTGAGCCATCAGTGAAAACAATAGTGTCGGCCTCTTGCTCGAGACTGAAATTGGAGTTGTCCTCTGTACTGTCTTGTATAAACTACAAGACCCTGCTGCGAAAGATATTGTAAATTTTCGATTATTTTCATTAAACAATGACAATTTTCTTCAGGTGACATTTTGTAGGATGCGTTTAATGATTCCTTTATAGTGGACATTTCAAATTTTGGTGGCATTCTGATTCATAATGTAATTGGGATTTTTCTATCCCCTTCTTCCAGCTACAGAACCCAGTAGAAATGAATGTATCATCTCTATATTTAACCAACTTTAGCTGGGACGTTGAGTATTGTTTTTATTACAAATAAAGCAGAAAGCAAGGTCATTTTCTTGATCGTAATGAAGAAAGGGTTGAAAAGAACGCTTCTGATTACCAATTACACTTTAAGGAAATTCAAAATCTGCCAGCTGATTACAGTTTAAGAGTTTTAAAGAATCTGTAAATTCTGAATTGGCTAGTTGACTGTCATCTGGACCTTGAAAAGTTAACGAATCTGAATTAATAATTGTAGCACTTGAAGTATAGGTGATACACGACCAATGTGAGCGGTTTCAGAAGCACTAGAAAGAGATCTTTGTTCTGCTTCGGATACTTCAGAAGAAAATGTGGAGTCGCTGGTACCAACGGAATTTCATTGTTTTCCAAAACTTCGTTTTGTGCAGGAGACTTGCATTTAAAAAAGTCACCTATGTATTCTCTTTCTCTCGATCCCATCCGGACACTTTCCTTTTACTGTCAGTGAGTCTAATAAAAGACAAATTCAATAGGTCATTTAACATAAATTGTATTTAGCTATTCAAAAATTGTATCTTTTTACTTTAGTGAAATAATTTAAACAACAGTAGCGTACTTTCAGTTTCGATTTGAAGCATGACAACCTATATCTTGTATACCAAGATGGTTCATACTTACACCAAAATAGGTAATAAAATAAACATTGGTAATAAGTAGGTATCATATTATTAATTTAAATTATGAACCTGTTTCGAATTTCTGATACTATTCCTTTTGATTTGTGGCAATACCTACCCAATATATTGCCCTAATTAATGTAGCAGGCATGTTCTATTCTAGAACTGAAATATTACCGGCAACATAAAACATAATATATGACTTACTGAGACAATTTGCAGGTAAATATCCGTTTTATTCTTGTGATGATTAGAAATGACTCTAAACATTAAAAATATAGATTTTTTAAATTTGGCGCCTAACAAATCTAATTGTAGGTAATTAGCTAATTTAAATGATTTAGTGAGATTTGTCATAATACGCCTTGAATATAATTTCTATTTTAGGTAGATAGATCAATAGATAGCAGTAGGTATTATGATTTTCATAGATAGCGAAATGCCTTGCACACGATTTCCTAACAGGCGTGGAAATCATAAAAATAGATTGGTTTCATTATATGCATTGATATATATTTAATGCATCGGTAAGTGCAAATCGGCGAAGTTTAACCTGTTTTTTTAAAAATCATTACTCTTAACACGCATCTATAGGTAATAAAGACTTTTTAACACATAAATTATCTTATGCTGCAGGGTGTAATAACTATATTATTGATTAATTTCATAATTAGCTTAAGATAACAAAAATAAGATTGATTTTTGCATCTCCCCCAAATTTTTTTCTTCAGAAAACGTTTATGAATTTGTGTTTCTGAGTGCATATTTTGAAGTCAACCAGACAACTTTTAATGTTTTGGTCCTGATGACGTCATCGGCCCTGCAGTACACGTTAGGTTAAATTTGTTTAAAAGTCTTTTAAAAAATAGTTGACTCAAAAATTCTTTTAAATGGCTGTTTCGTTGCAATAAACAATTTTGGTAATATTTTATAAATCGCTGGCTTTTAATAGCGTGTTTAAAAATATGGCTGCTTTTAATAATAGATTGTTATCCACCTACTTTTCCATTATTATTAGTTATGCGATGAAATTTATTCTTATAATTTGAAAACAAAAGTTGTAGAAATAAAATTAGCTTTGTAATTGTATGTTAGGTAGAAGTATTTGTCATTGTTTGATTGTCCCTTCTAATACATAGCTAGAATCTATCAAGATATAAAAGATAGCTATAAAATCAATAATTAAATTTTACACTTTTATAATTTAAAACAATACAATATTAAAGAGTGAAAAACTTGACATCTAAGAAATTGTTTTCAGCTAAAACTTTTAGGATAAGATAGACAGATACCTGCAACTAATGGGTACCTTGAAAGCAACCACTATTGTAGGTACCTACAAAGTGTTTAAATTATACTTTATTTATTTTAAAATAAAGTTTAAAACAGAAAAACAAAATGTGCAAACGGCAATTTGATGCTCTGAAAAAATTGAAACTTATTATACCATTTATTTTTTATAGTGAATGTCGTAACTCGTAAAATGCGATGATAATCTACTTTATTTCATTGAGTGAACTATTATTTTACTTCATTCACTCCGTAATCTGCCTACCTAATTCACTTTATTCGATATACAAATCAAGTTAATTATTATCTGACTATGTATTTAATGGATCGGTTAGGTCAAATTGGCAATAATTTCTAAATGCCTCGTTCGGTCGATGTCTCTGTTTTTTTAACCTCACCTGCATTATTAACTTTATAACCATAGATCATTTGCCTATCCAGTCGATACCATAGATATTGTATTAAAAGTAATATACAATATCTATGGTCAATACATAACAATAGGTTTTAAATATGTATTTATAAAAATTTGTTGATGAATTAGGCAGATTACTCTATGGATTTCGATAGAATACAAATCAATGGTAATCATAGAAATGCAGATTCTCCTTAGATTAATAAACAATAAAATTCTCTACACAACTCGTGCATAGATATGTCTCTTCATGGCATTCATCTCGCCCTACGTGCTCGTGCATAGACATGTTAATCTCGAAGAATGCAATAAAGAGGAGCCATATCTTTTGTGCATAAATAACTATTTGCTGTCTTTGGCCGATTCTATTTAAATTTTCTCACTTTACGCCTGAAAAGAACTTAGCACAAGTGAATGTAAAACTGGTTATTGACTAATATATCAGCTAAATAAAAAAAAGCTACTCATGTATAATGTATTTTGTCTAATTCAACCTCCACACCTGCTCGCTCTCTCTAATAGCTTTTTAGAATAATTTAGAAACAAATTTGTATTCAATTTACTGAACGCATTGGAGCTTGAATGTGGTAACAGCTTCTAAATATGAAACTGTTTTTATATAAATGTTTTCTGGATAAATTTAATATTATTGAGACCTGACTAATACACTTAGGTACTTAGCAATACCAGCTACAATTATATTTACTGAAAGTTATTGATTTTTATCTGCATTATTTAATTACACAAAGAACAAAAAGATCAAAAATAAGTTTAGCTCAAATTCTAAAAATAATTTAATCATTTTACTGGGTTGAAGCTGTTTTAGTTAAATGTGTGTAGCCAATAAAAAATAGGTCAATGCTATTTCGCTATCCAAGTTGTATAAACCGAATTGCTTTTTATAAAAAAAGTTGGAATTTTGCTTTTCTTAAGTACAATTGACAGCCGATTTTGGTTTGTTTTCCAGAGCTGGAAGGTCTGAGATGCACAGATTGAAAAAGAAACAACGTTTACAAAATTCAAACTATAGGGATTTCCGGCTCTTATAAAAATAAATCTTTAATTTAGTAACAGCAAGGCACTTAATAATTACTTAATAGGTACCTATGTAATTGGGTTTATAATAAATTTTGTTATTTAGACAAATTCGTACATACATACCTATTCGTATAAATGGAAGTTCGTATTTTAATGACAAAATATTATTCTTAAAGAAACATTTGAATATAATAATTCGGTATATGCCCATATAAGGGTAACCTCTGGGGACCGGTCACAATTATTTAAAGCCCTTGCTGTGACCCAGGAAGTGTAGCCAGTACCCAACGGTCACCACGGTGAGTTTCAACCAGTTTATGTGTACACAACCGTCACTCTTCCCATAATCAAGGTATTATTCAAAATGTAAAAGGCCAAGTAAGCACTAGTTGAATTAAAAGGCAAATCAAAAACGACTTTAGTGATGGTGGAATCATTACATTTATACCAACAATGCATATTCCTTATGAAAAACATCAGCACAGTATCGATTAGGATCAACAAAACACCAGCAATTAATTGGCACTGCCACAGGCTTGTGGATGTGGAAAGGCAAAAATATTGCACTCCCATGGCTATGACTGTAAATGAATTATTAACTAAACTTCTGGAAGAAATTGCAGGTGGGAAATACACCTCCCTCACTTCTTTTTCCTTTTTTACCCCCTCCCCCTTTCCTCCCTTCCCTTCCTTTTGCGATCCCCTCTCCTTCTGCCTTCTTTCCCTGCTCTTCTTTTTTCTTTATTGCTACTCCTCCCTCTCTTCCTCCATTGCTCCCTCTTTTTTTTCCTTTCTGCTACCCCGTCCCCTTTTTAATTTCGAGTGCGGGTACACGTCCCCCTGTCCCCCTCCCTTCTCAGGTATGCTTACTATTCATTAAAGACAAATAAATATTGAGAATATCAGAGCTAACAAATCTAAAATTGCATAAAATAAATATCTTTTACAATACTTGTAATGGGTGACCAACATGCTCCATTTTCATCTGTTTCTGGAGACTGAAGTATAATTTTTAAATACGTTTATTGACTTCGTTAATTCTAATATTTTAAAATAATATTTAGCTAACAACCATTTATCATCCATGGTTACCTAGTGACTTTGCGAGCTGATTGCTTTTTCTATATATTCTGCACCACTTAATCTCTTCTCCATTTGTAACACATGGCCCAAAAAATTAAATTGAAATGTTCATTTACTGAACAAAATAAACATTCGATGTAATAAAATGCCCCAAAAAATTGAGGATCCATAAACTGTCGGTATCTATCAATTCAGAGTGATGATAAGACTTGCCTACTAAAAAAGTCAATATTTCTACATGACAATCGTTTTATCTCCTTTGTATTTTCAAAAAAACATTATATGCTAATTTTATTTCTAGCTACATCTGATTTTGGTACCTTTCAGTACAGAATATTGTGAAGACTTAGGATTGAACTTCAAAAAGTGTGCTAAAAGATAATTTAATCATACCAATCTAATTCTACTTAGAATTTAGCTTCTAAATGTCTGATACATGATTATGCAAAGTGTCAAGCTAAAATTCATAGAACATCTGGGATAAAATTAATTTATCTATCACATGTCACTAGGCTGAACTTCACCTGAGGCTTTTGTCATTTGATAAAGAAAGCTTATGTCTATACAAAATGCAAACTAACACAGAAGCTTTACAGTGTTTTAACCTAAGGGTTTACATAGATGAATAAATAACTAAAAATTAACTATTTTAAGTGAATACAAGTAGTATATGAAATAAATCAGAAGAGAAACACCAAACCAGACATTCTGCATTTCAGACAAGTAAATATATGTGACAAGTTCTGTCCATTTTTGCATTAGCCTCATCATTTATAAGCATGTTCCATTTCCAGATAATTTCAGTTTCAATATCATTCATGAATATTATGGCTAGAGGTGGGGTAGCACAATTAGCCATAGCAATACAGCTTAAGGATTTACCATTCAATCAATAAATGTCACCGAATAGGCCTAACAAGGCCAAAACAGCTGTCCTAGGCTATCACTTCCGAGTAATATAGATAAGTAGTATATATTTTTATCAAAGTAGACCTTTTTTTACTATTCCAATTAACATAATAATTGGCCTGGACCTGCTTTGACAGAGTGAGTGCCCTTCAAATAAGAACAGAGGCTTTCCAACATATTCCTTCTGAAAATCTTATTTTTCACTTTTCTTATACAACTATGGCAAAATATTTTCCCTTCTATGCTTTATTATGAAGTTCATTGCAGTAAACAGAGACAATAGGGCATACTTACTTGATTTTATTGTGTAATCCAACTCATTGGTGATGAGATCTACTAGCCACATTTAGGGATGGGTTGGATTCAATTTAATCAGCTCAATATTATAAAACATTCCACTAATTGGGCATGCTATTTGTTGTTGTTGTCTGGCAGGCTTCGGATAAGCTGGGATCCATGTTCCAACACCGAGTGATGGTATCACAGCATCTAAGAGTTTTCTAGGTGTAATCCGCAAAGTATATGCTATTTGGCAATTACTACTTTTGTAGCAGCATCAGTACCCCACAAGTACCATGGGAGGCAGTACATATCAATCGCTGGAGACCACGTCTTCCCCCTCCTTAGGCTAAGACCGACTCCTTTGGGACACATTGACCTCCTTTCAGGCAGGATGGAGGTGGGTTCTCTGGTCCCTATTTGTCACCCTTCTCAATCAGATGATGATCAAGTTGGAAGCAGAAACCAGTGGTGTGGAAACTGGGTACAGGAAAGCGAGACTGTGCAGCCCTGTTAGTGACAATCCCTGTGTCAAGTAAGAAGCATTTTGCATTCAAACAGAAGGGCATGTATTCTTTTCATTTGGCACACCAAGCCATTATCTACTGTTCAAAATGATGTTCAACATGGGAATTCCAGCTCATCTTCAATCTATTCTTCAAGGGTTGTACCAACCTAATCCAAAGCAGTATCCAGATTCATTACCAGACAGCTAAATCGCACATCAACAGGAAGACCCGAGAACACTGGTTGGCTAACATCAGACATGATCTACATTATCAAATCACCAGAGGTAAGCCTTGCAAGCAAACATCTAATCTCAAAAGACATAAACAATGTGCCCTCTCTCAATTATGCACAGGTCATTCCCCGATCATTCAAGCCTATTGATACCGAATAGGCAGGGCCAGCAGTGATATCTGTCCTCACTGCCAGGATGAGCCTGAAGACACTAAGCACCTCCTTCTCAAATGCACCGCATGGACCGCACCCTGCATCAACATCCTAGGACCTGATGCTAACATGACGTTCCTTACCCAATCGGATTTGGTAATACGCTACCTGCACAAGATTGGTAAACTAAATCTGCAAATCAGCTGACATGAAGTCTGTGACTTCGGAGCTCCACCAAAGAAGAAGAGGGTTGTATATTGGTCATACAATTGTTGTCAGATGGAAAGACATACAGTCCCAGACCATTATCATTGGCAAAAGTGATTGCTCATGCTGAATACTCTTGCAATGACTCTTCATACTTTACACAGGACAAGTGATGAAGAAAGCTAAATTGAGAAATTCAGAGTGGCAACCAGTGGAAGAATCATCTCTGATCTATTTTCTCATGATACTGCTGTCTGAGGATCTGAAACAACTTAATAAAGCACATAGAAGGGAACTAATATTAGAATGCCACAAAAACCAATAAGGGTGGAGATTGGGGGAATGTCACTGTTGCAGGTCAATTAGTCAAGCATGTGGGTAATTTTAGGTATTTGGGTTCCCTCACAACAGGGAATGGAAGTATAATAATGACAATGAAAAGATACCGCAAACTGGGGAACATCTGAAAAGATAGAGTATTCATACTCTGGTGTGGCAAATTTATAATGGGTCATTTAGTAGAATTCAACAAATTTAAAGAAATGTTGGTGGTTCTTTGTCTCAAATTTTGTTATTTTTTCACAAATATATTCCTTATGATGAAAGTAGAAAATTGTAGTCTTATCTTACATACTTTCTGAATTATGGTCTTTTAAAGAGCAGTTCCTCATGCCAAGGATAAATCAGCATAGAATCTTGTCCTGTGGGTGGCAGATAGAGGAAGCTCCACTAGGGTAGTACCAAATAAGATAATAATGTGCTAAGGACCAACTTATGCTAGGAGAGGGACAACTCTGATTCCAAACTCAGGTCGGTTGAATTCATGTGTCTCTTGTGACAGATCTGCCTTATGAGAAAGTACTCCAACCAAAAGAGGATCACAACCATTGGGATCTGCTAGACCTCAGCTAATCTTCTTCATGAACAATCACAAAGACAAATGGCCCCTATTCCAGTATGGTACTCATCAAATCCAGAAGTAGGGCATCGAAGTGAAATTTACCAGGGCAATGTTTGTCCAGAAATAATTTATTTTTGTTTTTAAATAAACCAATTTTTTTTTCATTTGAATGGTTGTCACATGGCAGCGTTTAAGGCTACATGAGATTATGAAATTATTCATGCACAGGAAAAAGTTATAAATAGATAAAAATGACAAACATTTTATCTTTTCAAAAATTATCCTACTTTGAAGAGTCAATAATTAATTTCCATAAATAGACAAATGAACAATAAAATATGTCTTGGGAAACTTTGTTGAATAGATTAATAAATATACAAAATTCAATAATTTATTAAATAACAAAAAAATTATAATAATTTCAAATTAGCAATTTATAGCATTTTGACCTTTGGGTGCTTACTGCCCCTTAAAAGTCAACTTTTAGAAAGTACATAAGACTAAAATTTTGAAAATGTTCAGTTTTTATCATATAGAACATATTAATAATAACAAAATCTGAGACATAATGCCACCTTCCATTTGTTGAATCCTGCTGCAATGACCCATATTAATATGGAATAATTAGTATTATTGAAGTTCAGTTTTTCTGAAGTGTTCAATACCTCCCCATTTCTAACCTTCAATATGGAATGTAGAAATCTTTACTGCAGAAAACAAAAATAAAAACAAAACCAGTCAAGCCTTCGACAGTATAAACATCATAGAAATGAAAGTAATCAGAGTGCTTTTAATGGAAGGTGTGAATAATAAAGTAGACAACATAGGCATTGTAGTTTCACAATCAACAAAAATCAGTGCAAGGTCAAAATGAAGAAAAAAGGAGTGCCTATTGTGATGTTAGAGAAATTGAAGGTAACACTTACTTTGTTATTTTGTGGGCTGTGATGTAAATCTTTGGTGAGCCAAAGATGCAGACTACTTCTCTTCTTCCATTCATTTCTATTTTGAGTAAGTCTGGTTCCAGTGATACCATGGGTCTCCCATGTTGTCTAGGCTGGTTGTAGGGGTACTGGTTAGAATGCCTGAATCATCCACTGGTTGATGTGGAATCTTGCTATATGGCCTGCCCAGTGATGTTTACATCTGCAGATCTGGTGGATGGCATATTTGACACCACTCTTTCTCCTGATTTCTTCAGCTCTGATATGCTCTCTCTTGGAAATGTTGTGTGCTCCATAGCTCTTTGTGTGGTTTGAATTTTCTTCTCATTTGATTGAGTTGTGTTCCATGTTTTGGCAGCATATAATAAAGCTAGGAGGTCATTAATATTGAAGAGATTAGCTTTGATATTTGTTCTAGTTTTTGGAAGGCCATCCAAGCACATCTGATTTTAATATTTATTTATTTGGTTAGGTTTCCATCCAGGGTAATTGTGTGACCAAGGTACTTGAAGGTAATATATGTTGGTAGTCCACAGAATGGAACATTTATTGAATAGAAAGACAAAAAGCTGCTCTCAGCTATTGGAGATAAAAACATTGTCTTTATACCAATGTGGTTCATATACAAATGTACTTAAGAAAACATTTAACTATGCTGGTCTGGTAAATAAGTGATGGTTTGGATGATGTCCTAAGCTGTCATTGGGGAAATAATGTAGTTCCCAAAATATTTCAAAACCCAGTAGGAAACCATCATTTTTTTAATGGCATCCTTTCCCATATTTTGGGAAGCAGTGTAGCTTGGTAACTAATTCATAGAATGCATGGCATGGCAGCACACCACAATTTTAGTATTTATGGATGTCATGTCACCATAGTTTCTTTTGGAAATTGACTGGCATTTAAGTATTTGTTTACACTTTGTAAATGAGTTTTGCTATAAATGACAAGTATCAGATTTAAAAAAAGGTATTTATCTTTGGCATGCATGTCACAAAATGAATTTATTTCCTGGGCTGTACATGCCAGAGCTATCCACTTGCTTGCATACCAAATGTAAACTAGCCCATCTTAGTGTCATAAAGTTAAAAAGATGTGGGAGTTTCTTTAGTGGCCAAACACATGACCATGAAGCAGGCAGTGCTAGATTACATGTTACCAGTAGCAAGTGAAGCCTCACTGGACATTAATAGAAACAGATAATTGTCCAAGCCATTTTGTTTGAAGTATGTAACATCAAATTTAAACATCTCTGAGTTATATTCCAAAATTATAGTTAAACTTTGTTATTTCATAGATTATATAGAGCTACATATATTGGAAAAAAACAGTAGTTTCATTATGAGAATATAAAATTATATAAAAACCACAATGTCTCTTTGCAAAAAACTGGACATTGAGCTTTTGAACCTCCTGGTTCATAATCATGGTGCAGAGTAAAATTAAATAAAACAAACAAAGATAAAGAAGCACATAATGTGAAGCAAAAGTTACCCACTTTTTATAGAATGGATAATATTGCGAGTTGTACAGATTATTGAAGAAACCATTATTTAAATTCAGAGTGTTTTGATTACATTTAATAAAAGCATATTCTAAAGTGCACCTAATTTTGAGATCACTACATTTACAAAGCAATTAGATATTATCAAAATCAATAGAATGACCAGTGAACAGCAAGTGAATTGTGGCCATAAAGCTTCTATACTTAAATGTAATCCCCAAAATTGTGTTTGCTGTTCATGCAATGGACACATTAATCATTTTATTGATTTTGATTTATAACTATAGTGATCTGCATATTAGGTGCATATTAGAATCTGCTTTTATTCAATGTAATCAAAACTCTGAATTTTAATAATGGTTCTTCAATAATATGTACCTCTCTTGCCAGCTAATGTATCCAATCTATAAAAAGTAGGTAACTGTTGCTTCACAATACAGCCCAGGCCACTTCTAACAACCCTATGTCAAAATTTCAGTTCTTTCTTATTCAATTGTTTCTGGCATTAACTAAATCACTTCCTATGCATCCAATTG
>JAUYWI010115084.1:0-10661 GCA_034780595.1 Parotoplana pacifica
GATGAACGTCGTCTACCCCCCCCCCCCCCTCCTACCTCTCTCCTCCTCCCAACTTCAGTTCACAAAGGAAATATGGACAGCTATGAGGTCAGACGCAGGTCACACACCCAAACTCTATATTGAAAAAAGACAAAATGAACTTGATTACACAGATTCCTCTAACCAAGTTTCATTAATATTTTACCAATTTTCACTAAAAGCACATTCCCTTCCTATTAAACATCATTAGATACCGTGCGTGTAGTAAGCCGACCTCAGAAAAACAAACCACCAGGCAATGAATATTGTAATTTTAAAAATCAACAACTAAATTGTGGTAAGTAGTGGTAGTTCAAAGCGATATCTATAAGTTATCAAATATCAAAACTCATTTGTACACATTCAATAAAATTTCATTCTTCCGAAAAAAAATCAAATAAGGGTTTTAAAAAATAATTTTAATAATAATTTTCGCGATATAAATGAACTTAAAGAAAAGAGGAAGGACTCAATAAAAACATTTTCTACTTCAAAATAAGTTGGCACTCACTACCACCAACTAAAAATAAAAACATATGAGTCAATTCCAAGAATCAAAGAACATCCGCCTGCTAGACAAAAATATCTCAGTGAGTCAACCCCCCAATCATGCAAGGAAGCAGGCATTCACCGACAGTTGGTGTAGGTGCAGGCACCGTGCCATCCATGGACAAGCTAATAATACTCAGAAGTTGCTACAAAAATAGCTACGGGGTGATTAAAAATAAGTAACGCAGACGAATAATTGATTAAGGCTTCTATTTTAGGTTCCAGTGACCTTAAACAGTGTACATTGACATCTTTTAAACCCTAATAGGTTGTATCACTTTACTTGCGATTTTTAGACCATTCTTGCTAACTGCCAAATCAATCAAAGTATACAAAATAGGTCAATAATTTTTTTTTAAATATAATTTAGTCTGAAAAGGCACTTGACACTACACTCCCCAGGGACACATTTCTATCAATACAATCGACACCTACCTTGATGGACCTGCCTTTGACCATGAAGTTGAGATGCTCGGAGGCCATCGAGGCGAATATCTTGGCCTTGACGGCCGTGTTGGCATACCAGGGGAGGGTGGAGGTCGCCAGGCCACGCCGCGTCATGGAGCTGCTGTGGCGGACATCCGAAGAATGCACATGAAAAGAAATGGGAGGAGGATGTGGTGAAATTGCAAGCGACATTGTTCAGAATCAGAACTATAGCTAACGAGAAGGCGATCAATCAATCGAGGAATTTATACGTTCGACGTCTGTTGTTCTGTAAACCACACACAACAACCACAGAGAGACTTTGCTACTAATAAGAACTTTACCAGAACAATGTGACCCAAAAATTGGCAGTTATGGAGGCGCAAAACTATTAGTTTAACACTTGAAAAATAAATAAACAGTTTCGAAATAATGTCTGACTAATAAGACGGATCAGCGATATTATAGGTACACATTGAACACAAATTTATTAAACGTATGACTAATAATATGATGCGATTACTAAGGAGAGGTATTACGTAACTAATGAATCAAAGCGAAATGTCGTCTAACCAATCAGATCGTTTGGTCAGTCGGAAATTGAACGGCAACTTGGTAAGATAGCATAAGTCGAACACAGTGGTCAACATTAATGTCTCTTGCCGCAATTATATTGTTGGTTAAATCAGGTAGCACAAAATGCCCTAGCGACTAAAATTCAGCATTGAACAATGACAGAGTTATGCTCCACCAAGGCATAAAATATAATCTAATGATGCTAGCTAGCCAGAGATAAATATATGTACATCTCATTTGGTGTCGTTTTAATCTGCCCACCATTGTTCTCTGATAACAGCAGTCAATTATTTGTCCTGTTGTTAAGTGTCTATAGATACAAAACAACCCCTGTTGACCACTGAAGATAATAAATACCCTAGACCTTTTTAAGTAAGTGAGGCATAAAACGTAAAAGTCAGTTTAGAATGATGATGTCCATATTATAAATAAAAGTTTTTTGTTAAGGAAAGTATACTTAAGTATATTTATGTTAAGAGCAATAATAACAAAAACAGAAACATTTTGATAATAATATACTACTAATTCATATTACTCTCAAGTGATAGCCCAGGACAACTGTTTCGGCCTTGTTGGGCCTCTTCAGCTAGGCACAATTACTGCCTCAGCAATATGAAATCTTCGTATATTTCATATCAAAGTATAAAGAGAGGAACATTTGCAATAGTTGCATAAGAAGAGAGAAAATAGAAGATTTTCAGGAAATAAGTTGGAAAGCTTGTTTTTTTATTAAAGAAAATATACTTAAATATATTTATATGAGATGTAACAGTACATCTGCAACAACTGATGATTAACATCGTGATGACGATAAGCTATCTGCGAGCTTCGATGGAGAAAGTAAAGTGATAGGATAAACAAAATTTTACTGTATCACGCCTTTATCTGTAACGACTATGACGTTAACTAGACTCGACTGGTAGCAAAGACCTTATTTAGAATTAATATGTACATACAAATTTATTCCAAGAATTTTATGCATATTAGAAAATCCATAACACGTATACACTAAATGTGATAATTTCAATATATCGATCAATATAAACCAGAATGTTCTTGAAGAGCCACTTTGTGAAGAGCCAAATGTGATGGGGAGAGCGATAAATGGGAAAACTGCACTCACCAGAGAACTTAAATCATGTTTCTGGCCGTCTAACATTAATTTAATTAAATAGAAGATGTATCAATTATGACAATAGATAATTATGCATTTTCAGAAATTTTGCTCCAATTAACAGTATGAACCTGCTTTGATCAGTAAGATGATTCCTAATCATATCACACATTTGTAGTTATAAAAGTGGATTTAAATGCTGCATAGTTTTCTAAATTTGTAGAACCTTGAACAATAAGTACAATATTAATCTAGCATTTTCCAACTTTTTTGTATTATTTAGTCAATAGATTTCTTTAGTTAATAAAGGCTCATCTAATAATTTGAATCATGGCCCAAAATTTGTTTCGAACAATCGAACTACTACGTTTACAACAGCAGTGGAGAAATAACTAATAAACTTCTTTCTTGTTCAGACTCAACAATAGTAGGTTTTTGGTAATTAAACTAAGTAGACACAATGTATGGTTTGAATATTAAGAGAAAAGATTAACGATTTTTATTAAAAAAGAGCAATTGCTCAAATGGAAGTTTCTTATGCTGAAATAAAAAGGCGCGATCTTTATTTATTAATTTCTAAGCAAAAGTCAATCGCTAATCAGATTCTAACAAATAAACAAACAATTTAATTGCTCCATTAATGATAACAATTTATTGTTTATATTTCCAAATATTTAAAGTTTATAAAGAACAACTATTCCTTCTATTCACATCAATAAACCATTTGAGCAATGAGTACGACATGATCATCTTTCAATAAACTTGGACAACTAATGGAATCGGCATAATAAGTTTCTGATTACTAATTGAGATGAATCCTGCTGATAGCATGGTGGATAAGTTCAATTCTGGCTGATTAACTGTCTCGTGGTGTTATCAGTTACTTGAATCGTAAAGCTAGACAGCCATGTGGCAGTCCATGTGGAATAAATAAATCATCGAAATTGTCATCAGCTGATGTAACCAGTTGAACAGATCATAGATTCCAAATTAAAACAATTATACACTCAATCCACTAATAGTTCGTGTGTGTTTATCTTAATGAAATTGAATTGAAAACGTTCCACAAGAAAATACAGCCGAAGACAAAATAAAATACCCGATAAAAATACTACTTTTCAAACACTTCGTGATGCCAATGGAGGTTTCATGAAGTACTGATTTAGTGTACATTTAATTTATCTTTATCGTGACTATTTATTCACTAGATCAATGGTTTCTGTATGTACATTTTTCAAATAAACAAAATCAGGTACTTTATTTTGTCTTAGACTGCATTATCGGCGTTATGGTTATGTATTACATATTTTAAACAAGAGTAATAAAAGTTTAATGATAATATGGTAAAATGGAGTGATGTTAGAGTAGGTAGGTACTAAATTATCCATAAAACTCTAATACATGAAAGATAATTACCGAGATCAATTTCTAATAAAATATGTGCCGAGGCACCCACAGATGAATAGCCTGGTTAAGGTAAATTTGGCTATAAATGAGGACAGACTGTTCACTGTGCGATAATGAGAACCAAAAAAAAAATCCGCTGAAGATCATGATGGCAAGCTTAACAAAATTGAACCATTTCGTCTAGAGGTAGTACCTATCCAATCAACTGACATAGCACTGTTAACCAGTGTAGGGGTACCTTGTTAGATACGAATCAATTCGCTAATGACAAAAGTTCAACATCTGACATTATCCTTGACCCGAAAATAAGGCAAAAATTATTGTTTTTATCTTTAACATTAAGTATAAATACAAACCTGGATAAAGTAGTTAGGTAGTCATACACAGACATAATTTTTTTAAGGAAATGTATGAATTGATAGGTAATGAATGATCAAAGCACAAAAAATAGGGAAACAAGGTTTTGTATGGAGCAATTTAGTGTTTGAAATGATAAAAGTAAACTACGAGTATATACATAAAAAGTTAAGGTAACAATAGTAACCACATGTAGCTGTTCCTAGTAGTTTTGTATTTGCTATCAGTATATTTGGCAGAGACATGGATAGTAAGATCAATAGAAGAAAATATCCTAAGAAGAGTAGAAAAGGCAATGGTCAGAAAGATATGCCGAGTTAAACAGCGGGTAAGATGAATTCCGAGTTGTTGATGGAAAAGCTTGGTCTGCGAGAGTCCATTGTAAAGGTAGTGAGACGCAGCTGTCTAAGATAGTGTGGTCTGTGGTCACGTCCTGAGAAAGGAAGAGAATGGTGGTGCATGGAATCTCGAAGAGAGAAGAATGTCGAAAGCTTAGATCATGAAGATAGAAAGCGCGCTGGAAAATCGGTTTGGCCAGTTGGGAAGAATGTGGGTCGGCGACACACTGTCGGAGGGAAATAAACCGACCTTTTAAAAATAAATGATGATGATAATTTTATCATTTTAATGTTGAGTTTCAAAATATGATGATAAAGCAGGCCAAATAAGCTTCTAAAGACAACCCCCAAAAATGGCAAATCAATATATCATTCATTTGTTTTATTGTAAAATTGCTCCTCTACGCAAATTGAAAGCTGCAATAATATTGCCAAATAAACCAAAGATAGCCATGCTAGGAGGAGGAGGAGAGAATCACGTAATTAATAGGATAAAGCCACTTGGTTAACAGTATATATAAATCAATATCTATGTAATGTATAAATAATAAAAAAAACAGTTGTTAGGTAGATCTATAGCATTTAAAATACCACAAATAAAACTTCATCCAATAATATTTGTTACTGCCAATTGCTCGAACTGCTTGACTGATAGGGAAATGGTTCACCAAGCAGGAGAGCAGAGGGCTAGTGCAAGTTATTTCTAATATTATAATTATTATACTACTATTAAAAAATAACTCAGTAGTATATATAAGAATTTAAAGCCAGTGTAAAAAATCCAAAGCAAACTAAATAATAAATCTGATTATCAATTGACTAAAAAATAATACTTGTGCAAAACTTCTACGATGAGTACTATTCCAAATACAAATAGACCGGTGAAGGTATTGCTAAAAATATAATTACGTTGTTTTGGATTGACTGTCACAGCCTGTCAGCATAGAAGTGGTGGTAGTATGAGATCTATAATTAGTATGCGATCTGAAATAGTCAAATAACACAAAAACACATCGATAAATCGAGAGCAGCAAAAAGGAAACTCCGCCCACGCATCCTAATCTCTACATATAGTAATTTCGCTTCATAAGAAATTATTCAATGGTTTGGAACAAAATGTACTTTTATTGAGACACAGAGTCCGTCGTATTAGCTACGCAGTAATCGTCTTAATAGTACGGATATTTGGGCGAGCCCTTCCTAGCCATTACTAAAAAACTAGTCAAAAATGGCGCAATCGATTTGGCAATATAATGAATCTGAAAACAACCTATTAGGCACACACCCACAAAAAACACAAAACCTTTTGGATATTAGATTATCCCAATACTTCGAAGTTCTACTTTTTCAGCACACGATCTCCACAACCTCAAGCAGTACCTTTGGAGTACCCATCGAATTAAACAACACCTCACTAGGTCTGAGAACAAATCTTTATTACTAATAGGCGGTATCTGTGTGCCTATAATTTCTGTGAAATGACAACTAACCAATTTATGGACGCAAAGTATGGTTTTCTAAGAGAGGGGCAGTCATGGAAAAATGATCATCTATCAAGGGTTAACCTTTGCACTCTAGCACAAGGTAGGAATATTACTAGTCTTAACACGTCTTGCACTCGTACAAAATGCCTGCTACAAAATCTCTTATCATATAAGCGAGAGAGATTTATTGACAACAATATTTCAATTCTTAGCATGCCATCCAAAAGGAAATCAATTCATTAAAAGCCCACAGCCCTTAATTAATAGACTAGTAGAAAATAAAGCATCTTCATAATACTTTCCACAACATTAAAAAATGTTCAAAAATAATAATAACTATATCTTCTCTGACTTCAAGCAACTTTCTCAACTACACGGTTTCATTGCAATTAGTGTATCCTTTACAAATTAAATGTAAAAGTTATTATGTCTTATTTCATTTTGTATCTATTAACTGCAGAATGTATGTTTCAATGAAACACGTTCCATATTTTTAATTGCATGCAGCATCGCCGCTGGACTTTGGTATTTATTAGAAATTATATTGTTGCAGTATTTCTGGAATCTGCTCTGGAATCTGTTCTATTGTAAAACAAACACATAATGTTAAAGACTAAAGACATTGAATTCCAATAAATCACGATTAATGTACAAGTGGTTTCCATACACCCCATAAACTCTTAATGGTCGCCATTATGATTTCATTCATGATTCCTATACACCCCATAAATCTTTCATGGGTTCATTTTGACCTTTGATGAAGTCACAATGCGGTGTCAATTTGTGTGGGTTATGACGTCATGACTTTTAGCATAGTTGACCTGAAAATAGGTCAAAATATAACAGAGTTCATAGATGGATAGAAGTAGGTCACATTTGTTAGAAATCCATTTTCTGGTTAATATCAGTGGAGATAATAAAAAAGACTCACTGAACCAAAAAAAGATCCAAAACATGGTTATCTCTCTCAAAGCAAATACCAAAATTTCTTGAAATAAATAAAAATGAATGTGGTTAGCTTTGGCATTTAGGTTGGACTGGCTCTAAATAGATATTAATAAGTAACTAGGGTACAGGAATTATTTTTTTAAGATTTCAGAGTTAAAAAAGTCGAAAATATAAATAGTTTAAGAAAACAAAGATTGATAGATTATTTTAAAATTATGGTTGGAACTCGGTAGCGTATTATTGAACTACACATTTGCTTTTTCGACTTTTTAGCTCGATAAAAATTTTTTAATTCATGTACTGACGTACCTAGTTACTTACTAATATCCACATAGTGAGAGTCATCCCAATCTAAATACGAAAGCTAACCACGTTTTAGGCCTTTTAGGACAATCTAATTTCATTTATTTATTTTATTCGTATATTTAACTAAATAGATAACTCTTGGTAGAAAATCTACTTTTAGAATATTAGAAAACCATTCATAAGTAAACAGAAACTTTAAAATGTTGTAACTCATGAACAATAGATTGTATTAATGTATGTAATTCTTCTTCAAATCAGTATCAACTTTTATTGCTGTTAAAGTTTAGAGACCATTATCGGTGCTGAAGTAAAAAGAAACAATTTTAGAAAAATGCTAACTTTAAGCATTCATAGTTCGAAAACCACTGCTCCGATTTCTATGAAAGTTTCAAACATTGTTAACATCGAAAACCTCAATCTACTGACGGATTTTCGTTCTTTTAGTATGTAAATTGTACTTCCAATATTCAAGAGAAGAGAATCACTCAAGGAAGAAGGACGGTACCTTTGCAGTCGCCGCCGGGTGGTACCGGGGAAGGATGCCTGTCCAGAGGCCCTTGCGAAAAGGCTGCAACTACCTGGGACCACCCCGGGAAATACTCACTGAGATTCGGGTTACTTAAGGCAGGTTACACTGCAGGTTACTGCAACCGATCCCTCCTCCTCTTGGCTGGAGATGACGTAAGCTCGTTTAAACTACTGCCAATATTGACATCAAAATGATTGCTGAACAATTTATTGAAGGAATGAAAGGCGTGAGCACTATTTTGGCAAAGTAGATTTTTTTTATAAGTAATGATGACACTAAATTTATTTATATAGTATTATAAAAAGCGTTCAACCTAGTATATACTACTATTTGAATTTTGATATACATGTAATTTCGAACGTTGGTAAAATACTAACTGTCGACTTATAGCAGCACTCATTGTGCGTATTTTTATAGCATCATGCATTCCCTGTGTTTCATTGTTTGTAATCTTCTATGTGACAAATTTGTATTATTAAGCCAAAATAAAAAAATAAATCATAATCAACCTGCATTTTTATCGTATTTCCTATATAAAAGTCAGAAATACGATCGAAAGTTGAAGACATTGCTAAAAAATTATTTAGATGTACGTAGGTGTATGTTTATATTTACACGAAATCTATCAAATCAACATTTCATATACTTATAAAAATTGTGCCCTAAATTATATTTTGATGTGCCCTTTTGTCAAAAGTCAGCCCCACCCAATAATTATTACATTCCTACGTGCCTGATACTTTGATAAAAATATACTACTAAAAAAGAGAAGGACAACAAGGGTTGATAACTGACGAAGGGGAATCCTTAAATACAAAATTAATACCTAGTATTTATATTAGATTTAGTTTTCAACATAAATAGATATATAAAGTGATTTCTATAGTTAGTTTTGAAGCTTTTGAATCACTCTAGTGTTGAATTACATAGCACACCTCAGTTCTACATATAAAAATATAATTTTTTTTGATAACTAATGATTCCATGAAAGCTCAAAATATCCTTCAAAACCTGATCTAGAATGAAAATTTTAATCAACTATTACTGTGTTGTCAAATTTTACTATGTATTTACATTTCAAAAATATATCGATTTAAAACAATTTTTCATATGATTCATTGGAACCATAACATGTTTTGCTACTTACTTGGTTTGAAACTTCCTATCTAAATGGGTTATCTAAGTCATATCTACTTCAAGTTAATTTAATATCTATCTTCTCGTTGTCTGATTGTGCGTATTATCAATCCGATCAAAATCTTTATCAGTAGGTAAGTATTTAACGTTTAAAGATAGGTAGGTACCTACTAATCGATTTAAATTTATTTTAGAAAAAAAAACTTTGAACGTTTGCTCAAGTATTATGTATGCATATTGACTAAAACCACTACCGTGGACATTTTAGTGTAGTTTTAGTCATTGGATCTATATCATTTAGTGAACTAATTAAATAGATAATCGTCAAAATCAAACTTTAATTATATATATATGTATTATTTTTCACTTCTAAATTATACAGATCCAGTTGGATTTCATAGACGGCTGCACAATATTGTCATAAACAATATAATATATATCGAACAGAACAGATTATGCAATAAAAAGGGCTAGTACAAAAGTAGCAATAAAAAAAATTATTAAACAATTCATTTTAAATATACAGTTTTATGTTCTTTTAGAAGCACAACGCTGTATTTTTTTAGAACTGCACAAATCACTTAAATCTACAAAAGATGTTGAAAATATATTTCTTGTGATCATCTCTGTCAAGCATGTTTGATCTTTTGTAGTAGAAAACTCTTTGATTTTCCATCATAGAAATCCTTTGATTTTTCATCTAAAAGGTCAATTTGATCACATAAATGAATTTACTGATCTACCATCTTTGATCAATCATTTCTAAGGACCATTGAATTTAAACATCAAAAAGAAAATTCATTGTTTGGTAGGTACATATTATCTGTATATAATAGTTAGATTGACATTTAAACCTGGTGCTGCTAGAATATCAGAATTAAAAATATAAAAAAACACAATAAAATAATTAAAATGTCTTTTTTAACTATATTTATAGAATGAAATTTACTTTTTTAAACTATATTCATTGTAGAATACCGATGGATACAATTTAAAATTTTGTAGACTTTTATAATGGAATCTGCATTGTAGCAATTCTAAACGTTTATTATAAATACGTATAATGTTAAAAGCTAACTAGAAAAGTCTCTAAACATATTTTTAAAAAGCTATTCTCATAGCCAATTCTAAAGAAACATATAATTAGGTATAGTTTGTAAAAAAATAAGAAATTTTCAAAAATCGATACTCCTCCAGTTTGTTCTACATAAAGTTCAATTGTAGTCATCTTTAATATTAATCATTTTAAAGTTTATCATCTGCAGCAACTTTTCTATCTGTAAATAATAAGTGTGTGTAATGAAGTTACGAATAACAAAATTTTACTCATCTCTCGTTGATAATTTAATATTTGTGCTGATGGAACACATAGCATTGTTGTTAAACTGTTAAAAAACTGAAATTTGGCATCCTACTCAAATATATAGGCCCCTTCTCTTCAGAAGATTCTGCCGCCCCCCCCCCCCAAACGC
>JAUYWI010115095.1:0-10658 GCA_034780595.1 Parotoplana pacifica
ATAAAGAAACAGGAATACTTTGATAAAAATATTCTACTTATCTATATTACTCGCAAATGATAGCCCATGACAGCTGTTTCTGCCTTGTTGGGCCTCATCAGCTAGGCATAATCATTGCCTAAATAATATAAAATTGGCAACTTTTCTTTACTTCTATGCTTTGATATTAAATATACAAACATTCTATATTATTTAGTCAATTGAGTACCAGCTATCTGATACTACTTTTGCAGACAAGTAGTGCGAGGCCAGGATACCTATGTCGACCTTGTTATGGTCTCATCCGCTAGGCATACCCAAACTTGTCAATACAAAGCTGGCCTTCTATCAATGTGTTTTGAATTGACAAATTCGGATATGCCTAGCTGATGAGACCATGACAAGGTCCAAATAGCTATCCTGGGCTGCCACTAGTTGTCTGCATAAGTAGTATCAGACAATTGGTACTCAATTGACTTGTTACTTTCGAGTTTAAACAGCAAAAATATCTGTTCAACGCTGGAAAAGAGAATATACGTGAATTGATTTTTTAATAAAATGAAATGCTTAATTAAATAAACTACTGATTATTTAAATTTTTACAAAAAAATATTATATTTGTCAGTCAACCAATAAGTAAAAGAATTTTCAGAAACAGGAAGTATTGCAATTTAGCTATGTTGTAGGTGATTTTAATCTTAGAAAACGGGTTTATGTTTAGTTGCGCTTTTTGACTAAAAATGGTTTGTGGTTGGAGAAAAAACACCCTTTTGTGTCGTTTTAAATTGATTACACAGGTTTGGCACCTCTTACGCCTTTTAGAATTACCAACCTATAGATGTATATTCCCTTTCTACTCCCTAAAATCTATCAGGTTTCACGTCTTGTGCCTGAAAGTGGTGTTAAAACCAATGTTGTATGATAGCTCAGAAATCCTTTGTAGTCGTACTCAAAGCGTGGTAATATATATAAAGTTGTACTGAATTAGTCCTACTTTAAAAAGTCTTATTAAAAATGTACTGAAAAATCGTATTGAAATAGTAGTTTATGAAAGTCACTGAAAAAATGTACTGAAAAAGTTGTATTGAAATAGTAGTTTATGAAAGTCACTGAAAAAATGTACTGAAAAAGTTGTATTGAAAAATTCATAAAATTATATTTGTCATAATAAATTTTTGTAATTTTTAAATAGTTGTAATTAAATTGTCATTTTCAATAAGTTAAGTTGATTACTTAGTCAAATCTATATTCAAATCTTATTTAATTTTGACTTTTAATTACAAATTTTTCATTTCCAGTTTTTTTTTAATACGACTATTTCAATACGATTTTCTATACGACTCTCAATACAACAAGTTAAATCTTATTGTTTTCAAGACGGCTCTCTCAACACGACAATTTCAATACAATTTTTTTTATATTTAAAAATTTTTATGTACTCTATCTGATTGAAGTTCCTAACAGGGGGTAACGATATCAAATAAGTCGCAAGTTTGAATTATCTCAAAAATTATGTAGGTGCGAAAGTAGGATCAGAAGAAGAATTTGCATGGCTAAGAGTTCGTTCTGGAAGTTGTACTACATCGAAATACTTTACATATTTCCCTTAAACGACGTCTGAAAAACAGTTAACTTATTCAGTTTTTTTCGGACATATCATGAGATATGGTGGAATTGAGACATTGGCTGTGACTGGCAGGATACTTAGTAAAAAAAGGGGGGGCTGGGCGGTAGAGGTCAACCTCGCAAGAACGTTATTAGTACTCTCAAGTCGTGGATTCATTCATTCAAAAACGAGAGATGTCGAAATGATAAGGATGACAATGAAGAAAAATTTTTGGCAGTGAACCTGATAATTATGATAATCTGATTCAAAGCGTCTACCAAATTTTCCTTTAATGTTTTTTGAGTCAAACATCCTTTGAAGAAATTAAACAATTTGTTATTTGAATTATAAAAAAAACTGTCAATTTTATTCATTTATTTTTACACAATATTCAATCACGAAGAATGACTTTATTTAAATTCACATATACAAAGGTCTATTGTTAATTATATGACTATTTGAACGTAATTTTAATAAACATTTTTTCAAAAATTAGCAACGATTTTATTTAAATGTTACATTCTAAATTGAAGTAGGCACAATTCAACTCAATAAAGAGTAAACAAACATAACTACATAAAATTATAGAACAAACTTGCTAGTTAAATGTCACGTTACAACATTTTGAACATAAATACCTACACATATGTAGATGAAATATTAAAAGTATTTAATTTCAGCACCGAATAACTATCATTTCTTAACATACCTGATGTCAACACAAGTTAACTGGAGGCCAACAGTTTTTGATGGTTCATGGCGACCATTATCCAAACCTAGCATTGGCTCCTCTAATTCTCCAACTCCAAACTTCCATTATTCCTCCATTAGAGAAAAGGTTGTGGTGGAATCCGCAGAGCAGAAAGTGGATCGACATTTAGACCAATTGGCAGAAATCATCAGTCCAAGAAACCACTGGCCGAATTTAGTTATCGATGAGTACACAAGACAGCAGAATCGAATTATTTTAGAATTAATTCGACAAGATAGATTTTTCAAATAAAGTAAATAGAAAAATTGTGACTATTAACTACCAGTTTTGGTGTGGAATTTCCAATGCAACCAGAATCCAAACATTGAAGAAAAAAACTTTTAAACATGACATTAAATTTATTGTTTGCTTCTTAAAATTCCCTATGATATTTGTGTATAGATTATTAGGTACTTGACTGAGCGAATTATGTAAGTAATATTTAATTTGTATGCCAATTAATGTACCTCCATGTATGTTGCAGTCACAGATTTCAATTGTACCTGCTATACTTTTCATAAGCGATAGGAATTTGTTATCGCTGCTTTGTAATTACTTTGTTTATGTTTGGCAAAATCAGTGGGTTTGTATTAATACTTTTTATCTAATTACAAAATTTTAAAACTTCAAGGGTAAATAAAAACTTAAATATAGAAATAATTTCTGTGGGTATTCATTAGTTAACTATGTAACGTCTTTGGTTGGAGGTAAGTAGGTATTTTGTATTGAAGATGGCTTCCATACCAAAATTTGTCGATGAGGTTGATTTTCAAAATAGCCAAAGAATAATGAAAATTGCTTAAATATTTTAGGAAAAATAGTTCTAATTATTTAATAAATTTAGTTTATTTATGAAATAAATACTATATATTTTCACCATTTCAAGCCTCAATCTAAAAATAAAAAGTTTCGCTCTTTTCCTCTATTTGGTAAGAAATGTTCAAAAAATATTGTAATTATTTCATTAAAATAACTACCTACACCACCTACCAACACATAACTACCTACACTACTAACACCATACATTATTAAACTACATATATTAAAGAAAACTGTAAAATATTTAAAAAAACATAAAATTTACATGTTTTTCTAATTTTTATTGGGGCTCCCAATGATAACGTCTTTTATTTTTTCTAGTTAGACAACAGAAGCTAAATTTTTAATGGCGAAAATAAAATCCAGACTCGCGCGATTGAAAACTGTAGAATGCAGGCACGTATTTTAACACACTCCGCACTGTGTTTATCATCCACATCACAGATCGTGCATCGAATAACGCTGTAAATATCCATTCCTATCAACAAGCTTGAAGCTAGACAAAACGATGCAGCGATACTAGAGATCTTTGTTTTGAAACGGGCCTTGCACCTAGCAGTGTCAGAAGCGATTCCCAGGGCGCTTATGTCTATTCCAAAGTTTGTAGAATAGACTTTCGAAAAACAGCCATGCTATCTGGAGAGATTGTAGAAGCTTTGATCAAACCATTGATCTAGATGCGTTCCCCGGGAACCTAGACGTTCTATACTTCTACCAACCCAGCTATTTCTAAAAATGACCTTAAAGATAAACAATTGTCTCTAGCTAACATCACTATTTGGAGTGATCGATCGGTCAAACCCTCACAAAACTTTGTCTAGCGGAAGCGGGGGCCATTGTCATTCTTTAACTAGGGACAAAACTCTCCTATCACATTGCCTACAGGCAGATTTTTTTCGAGCTACATGGTGGAGCTAATTGCTATTGACAAAGATTGTGTTTGTGTCAAGACTAACCACTCCAACACCACCAGTGTCCGTCTATACACGGTTAGCCAGCTGCTATTGAAGGTCTCTGCAACTGCCCTTATTTTCCGTTCGACTTCTATAGCAAACCATGAACTCTATGAAATGTAGCTTCCATCTTCAATAGATTCCCCTCCACTACGGGATCGAAAGGAACAAGGCTGGCGACAAAACTGATAGTGAATCCACCAATCTTGACCAGCAGGAAGTTCAAATCCCCTCAATGTCGCCAAAAAGCCTATTTCTCAAACGATCAGAGACCGATGTACTGAAGTTCCATCTTGTTCAAACCTCAGCAGGATATATCGAATTGTTGTGAATGTTAGAACCATATTTCCATACCCTACCTACCAAATAGACATCGACTATTGTACTTTATATAAATTTCTCCTAACCGCCTTTAAGAAAAATCGGCAAGGTTTTCATGAATATCACCACCGTACCCAGTACCTCGTCCTTGTATATCATCCTTAAAATTAATTGCAGTCTTCATCTTCTAACTTAACAAAAGGTTAAAACATAATTTCAAATATTATAGTTTAGAATGCCTTTCAAAAATCGAAACCTATTTTTATCCTTTAGGCAGTATTTTTACCCATTCTGCCATTCTGAATGTCCAGTATCTTCTAACATGAACTCTCTCTCTCTCTAACAAGATTGTAGTTAGAATTCTAATGCCAACCTATCACTGGACTTCAAAATACATACTAGAAGTAGGTACCTACTTAATCAGCTACTACTGTTGATCTATCACTGGATTTGAAAATACATACATAGTGATCATGCTACTACTGTTGATCTACAAAAGAAGATAGGTATTTCTAGACAATAGACATATTACAGAGAAAATTTGTACAGGGGTCAGACTCACCATTTTTTAATGTTAAAAGGTAGGTGCACATATCAATGACATATATACCATCTACAGATGTAAACATAGATTTAAAAATAAATTACGAAATTCTATGAAATTGATAAAGAGTCAGATCTCTCAAATTATTACTATGTGTTGATTATGCAGGCATAAATCGTGTGCCAGGTAAACAAAAAGTTCTTATGCTCAATGAAATTAGTCTCTTGTAAATAAGGTCACTGCTAGCATTCTAACATTGTTTAGTTTTTAGTGTATCTGTGTGGACCATCTAAATTTCAGATACCTACATAGGTTTTGTGATAAAGTTATTCAGTTAATCAATAAGGTATGACAGATTGTCTGGTGATCACGAGATCTTACCTCAATAGTTATATCCTGTTTAATTTCGGTAGGTATGTATCTAGCTTACTACGTACAACTGATAGAGATACTAACACATTAGATTACCAATTTAATATTAGGCATAAATCTCGACAGATATAATTAATTTCGCATAATACTTTTTTGCAAAAATTTCCATTTAATGATGGATGTATTCCTTGTTTTGTCTTCAATCAACATCCTGATCTCCACCGCCACAATTGCATTGCACATAGTAGCCAGTGTTATCTTGTATCGATTTTCTTCAATTGCTCTAGCTCCAGTCAGTGACTTACTATGCTTGCTCACATTGAGTCAAGTCCTAAAGTTCGGTATTATATTGATCATCATGATTAGTAGCCTTCTCCATCCTCTCCACGTGGCAATCTTCACCATTTTCGAGACAGTGAGCTGTAGTACGGGATTTTTGTTTGTCCTTCTTGCCATTCTTCTGTGTGATCAGACCATTCGCCCAGCACGACCACGTCTTGCTTTCCTTAGAAAGTGTCACCTGATCTGCATTACCATTGCCATTTATGTCATAATTGCAGTCTGGTATGGCGTTCTAAAGTATTTGGAGACAAAATTCAAAGACGACACTGAAATAACTCGGCTTCATGTAGTCGTCTTCAATGCACTGCAGACGGTCTTCATCATTGCAGTCTTAATTGTGACGAAAATAGTTAGTCATAGACACAAACGTCAGGCACTCGTCTCTGAAACAGATCCGGGCAATCCAATGCAAGACAACATGCGTAAAGTGTCGTATGGAATTCTCATTACTTTTATAGTATATCAGTTAATTAATTTATTCAATAGTTTCATTGTTCAGTATAACAAGCCTTGGACAAGGGTTTTGAACTTAGTCATTTATCTAATTCTGAAAACAGATGGTCTGGCCTTTGTGGCAGTATTGTTCTTCTCTTTGCCCCTGTTTCGCTTGAAGTTCAAGCGTATGTTTTGTTGTCTGTGTCATATACGACCGAATCAGCAACAATACAATCAAGAGCGTCAAAGCCACCTTCTTGATGATAGGTGCGAAACTGAACCTGATTTTGTACCAACAGATGTTCAGGACAATGAAGATCAAAATGATTTTAGTGAAAATGTGACTTTTTAAGCTAACATAGTTTTGTTATTGTCATGTTTCCTACTAAAAAATCGTAAAATAAAAATAATATATAATAAGGTTGTCATATAAAAAGTAGTATGTCATTAGTAGTATGTATATAAAAGATATGTAATTTATTAGTATCTTAAATAAGTCGTAAAAAGATTTATCTAAATTCGTACGTATTTCATATAATTTAGTCTTCAAACATCACCTACACAAATTAGGTAGGTATTAAAAATCCATTTTTTCAACATAGAATAAGCAACAAAACCATAGATTCCAAAAGATATATGTATTTTACCCGTATTATTACAGACTTTGTTTTAGATATCTTCTGAAATATAAATCCCAGGTTTTAGCAAAATAGGACGTTTCCTTTGGATTTTAGAGCCAATGAAGTGATTTTAGCCCAAATACCGATTTGTTTTTTATGAAAAATCGATAGTAAATATCTATACTACAACTTTTCTTGTTGTACTACTTACTTCTAACCAGAAGTGAATATTTTTTTGTACAATTACCACCAAACAGTTGTCGTTTAAAATATACTTTTAATGAGCAACCGGTAGCCGAGTGGGCAGCGCGATGGACTAAGGATAGGGAGGTAGCCGGTTCGAGACCCGGCCGTGACTCACTTTAAGTTACTTGGTCGACAGGGACTAGACAACCCACCTCCGACCCGCCGGATAAGTTGGCAAGGTGTCTCCAAGGGAGCCGGTCTTAGCCCAAGGACCGTGAAGAGGTTGTCACCCCAGCGATTAATATGTGCTGCCTCTCATGGTGATCGCGGGGTACTGGTACTACTAAAAAGTAGCATTTGAGAAGAAAAAATAACCTTTTGAGCTATATGGACAAGTCTCCAGAAAACCTCCCAACTACGTTTCTCTTGTGCCTGTTTAAAGACTATTAATCCTAGCAAGATAATAGTTCTATAACGAAAAAAATATTTAAAAAACTTATAATTTGTGTATTAGAAAATACATTTTAATTTGAAAATGTGGGAAAATGTATATTACGTTATCTATTCATAAATTCTTATCTAATGTAAAGTACATTTTTAAAATACATTTTATTACTTAAATATTAGTATCCGTTCTATACATGATATGGGTACACTAAATAGTGAAATTACTATGGGATTGGGTTTAATAAGGAAAACTATTAAATCGTCTCCCCTTATCTTTTTGAAATTTAGATAATATAATTGACCTATTTTGAAAATTAAATAGTCTGTTTGCTTATTAGTACTGTTGTTAGTAAAATGAACTGTATTATTGAAGACAATATTGACTAATACCTAATATCACTGTTTACGAAAAGAAACTCTTGATGGATAACGTAAGAAACATTTTGGTCAATATTCAATTTTCTCATGCAAATGAACCCCAATCAATATTAGATTGATCTGTGACTTGCACTAATGCGATTCTACTCTATAAACTCGAAAATCATTCAATCATCAATGTCAGACAATAAGATAGTCCTGAAATTGGCTGAACCACAGGCTACTGGGAAGAGTTACCAGCACTACCTTGCACTACCGACAACCTGTCCAACGGAAATCTGAGTTTCTGCGGTTTTTCTCCACGGGTCCCAGCTCTGAGAGACGATATATCGTGTGCTACGCACCTACGGAGTCAAACTCAACCCCGGAACAGCTTGCAGATTTCTACGAGGCTAGAAATAGTATCCCCGTGGAATACCGTATCTTCATTGGTGGCGATTTAAACTGTAGGATCGCTGCCGACAATGAAGATTCTCTTTCGCATAAGGTGAAGGGGCGTTGGAAGTACGTGGTGACTTCTAAAAACGGCGACAGGTTAAAAGAGTTCTGCGCGGTGACTCCGGTTATCGGAGTGCTAATACCTTCTCCAGGCACAGGTTCCACCAGCAAGTTACTTGGCACCACCCGCGCACAGGAAAGGGATCAACATTGGACTTCTTTTTGACTAATGGGAGTGGCTTTCGACAAACAGTCGACGTAAGGGCTCGGCCTGATGCTTGCATTGGGTCTGATCACAACCTTCTCGTAGCAAACGCTCAGCAGACCAACCCAGTCACCCCTAAAAAGGTGACCAAAAAGAATCCTGGCCGCAGAAATGTGGCGGACCTCCAAAACGACACGGCTAGGAAGAAATTCCAGGCTGTGCTCAATGCTGAACTTAGCAGGTGCGCCAGCGACGCCTGGAAAGGGACCGAGAAGTCACCAAAAACGGCTCTGTGCAAGACGATAGGTAAGCGAAGAAGGCTCTTCGATGGCTGGTACGAAGGATGCAAGGAAGAGATCATACCACTCCTTGACATTCGGCGAAAGACGAAACTAATGTTGAAGCTGGTGTTTTCAGACAACACACGAGACGCCTACAAAAAGGCAAAGAGAGATGTGAAGGCAATTGGGAAGAACAGCAAAGCCTCCTATCTCAGAGACCTGGCTGATCAGGCTGAATAGCCACAGACAGACAGAACTCTAGGCGTGTCAAGCAGATTAAAGCTGAAATGAGGAGCACGGTTATTGCGAACTTGCCCACCGGTGTAGAAAAGACAGGATGTGATAAACAAACCCTTAGAGCACATTTCTCTAAGTTGTTTAGTCAAAACAGCACTAGGACGACGATTGATATGCCTATCGAAAAACCCGTGGAGATCCTAGGAGGCCCACCCACTAAAGAAGAGGTCTCTCGAGCGATAAAACAACTTAAAAGCGGGAAATGTCAGGGGAGCAACGACGTTGCCACAGAATGCTTAAAAACGAGAGGCAATGAACTCGTAGACCGTATCACTAACGATCTGCAGGATCTATGGCCAGAAGAAGGCAGTAGCGCGGACATACCTCAGGCATAGCAGGAAGCCGAAGTGGTCACCCTCTACAAGGGTAAAGGAGCAAAGACAGACCCTAACAACTACAAGGGAATCTTCCAGCATGGGCAAGCGGCTAGCGAAAATATGCAATAACTGTCTGGTTAGCATAACTGAGGGAGTTCTGGCAAAAATCCAATTTGGCTTTAGAACCGATAGGTCTACAGTACAGGCAATGTTTATCCTAAAACAACTCCAGTATGCAGCACGTTACAAAAAGCAAGATCTCTCGGCTGTGTTGACCAAGAGAAGGCGTTTGACTCTATACCAAGAACTCTCATCTGGGATAGTCTCAGAGCGGCGGGAATGTCTAGACAGTTAGTTGAGATTATAAAAGGGCTGCACCGCACCGCACCCCAAAGGGGTGGATTGACGGTGAGTCGTTTGATATACAGAGAAGCGTGAAACAAGGCTGCTTCCTTGGACCCACTCTCTTCAACTTAGTCCTACACTTCTTAATAGCCAAAGCAAACCTGTCAAAAGGTATTAAGGTTATTATAACTGCCAAGTCTCAGATGATCGAGAACCCGAACCAACCGGGTGAAACGTCAATCGGGCACAATGAATACGCTAACGACATGTACTTAGTCAACCAAGATACACAGGTATTGGAGGACGATTCAAACAAACTTGATGGAGTCCTTAGACCTCTAGGTATACGAATAAGTATAAAGAAGACAAAAAGCATGATTTTGACTTCTAGTAACGGGCAACAAAAGCATACAATTAAGATTGAAAATGAGTTGGTCAAACAGATCAATCAGTTTTGCTACCTAGGACAGATATTAGCGAGGATGGAAGCCTTGACGCTGAAATCCAACAGAGAGTTAAGAGCGCGCGAGTTAAGCTGGCTTATATTAGTCCGCTGCTGCGTTCACCCATCTCTGTAAGAACTAAGGAGTGGCTAGTCACAAAGACAATCATTCCGAGTCTGTTGTATGTACGGTAGTGTAACGGAGACGACGACCAGCTCGGATGAGGATAAATTAAGTGCCTTTCTTAACCTATGCAGGTTGAGAGTCCTGAAAGAAATTCGTTTCAGCCATATAACTGCTATAGAACTTTCTGAAAGGCTGCACATACAGCACATTAGATCGCTTTTAGCCGTAAGACTTTTGCGGTTCTTTCAGAAGCTTAAAAACGCTTCGCCTAGCATGGTCTCTGACATGCTATTTGCCCAGCTTAAGGCTGGACGAGGTGTTGGTGCTCGAGCTAAACAAGCTTGGACAGCTAGGCTACCCGGCGATGTGGCTTGGCTCTGCCCGGAGGTGACCGATACTACCGGCTCACTAAACAGCATGTACAGGGTGGAGTAGAGCCACAAGAGGTCGTAC
>JAUYWI010115106.1:0-10657 GCA_034780595.1 Parotoplana pacifica
CAAGGAGGTGACCAGCTGAAACATCGAGGACATTAAAAATTATTTGTATGTAAAATTTTGATAATCATGTTGAATCTAGTACTAATGTTGAATTAATTATTTGTATGTAAAATAAAATTCTTTAAAATACACAAAATTCGGCGCATCTTTTGGCTCACCCTGTATCACTGTACTAAAGTTTTATTCGACTTGTCGGCAATGCATTCGAAATAACCGAAGAACTGTTGAACTTGACCCCATTGTTGGGGCAAACATGAGACTAAGATGTTTTCAAAGAGGTGTTCACTACTTTGAAAAAAATCAATAATTCACTGGAGAAAGTGTATTCGCTTACAACAGATGTTTACTACGAGTATGTGTGGTAAGAACGTTGGTTTTTCTTCACTATTTAAAAAACCACGATAAAACTCGAGATGATATAATTGCTTAGCATTCATTGCATTATTCACCAGGAAAATCTCGCTGCTATCAATAGCCACATGATTGACGATGTAATGAATGATATTGTGAAAATTGTTAAGTTCATACATACCAATGAATGCTCTAAATCATAGACAATTCTGAATTTTTCTTGAAGAATACAATACTCTTATGCAGAGTTTTTGATATTGTTTTTCATTTTCTTGATCCTATAAAAACATTTTTGTCGAAGCATACCAACTTACCTGCTACAATCAAAGAAATTATACAAAAATTGCAAAACAACAACTGGATTGAGCGAGTTGCAATAGCTGACATCACCCAGCTTTTTAATGAACTCAACCTTCAATTGCAAGGAAGTGATAAACTTGTCAACGACATGTTTTCAGCTGCAACAGCTTTCGAAAATAAACTTTTTTTATTGAAACAAAATTTTGAATTGAAAACATCTACTCACTTCCAACGTTTGACCTCTCCTAACTTCAAATGACAACAATGTGACGAATTCGCCATTTGTATGACAAAGCTATATGATGATTTCAGTGATCGATTTGGTGAATTTCGTAAGATGAAATGTTTGTTTTCTCTGATTTTTTAAATCCATTCCACATCATCTCGGATGAATTGGAAGGTGCTGTTTCTGATAATGATTTTCCACATATTCAGTTGGAATTAATTGAACTGCAATTAAGTGACGTTTTGAAACACATCTTTTTAAATGATGGAATTTTGCTATTTTGGGAAATGGTTCGTTTTTCTTACTTACAAAATAGTACGAGTGATCCTTGAAAGTTTTTCGACACAAATTGATTTATTTCTTAAGAGGCAGAAGGCCAAGTGAAAATAAATCACGAGTGGTGAAAGACTTTCAGTAGATCACGAGTGTGCATAAATATCTAGTTTTTTCAAATTTTTACCGGTTTTAAATGTGAATATTCTTCTTCGTTTCTTTCATTTTATGACCAAAACTAGTAAGTGAAAAATTTTGTCTCTCTTTTCAGTGACGAAAATGAAACAAAAAATATTGCACGAACGAAAAATCGGTAAAAGTGGTAAAAATAATTATTTCCATGTTTGGTTCAACTTATCGTTGTGAATTAGCATTTTCTTCTTTGTTATTTATAAATAATAAATACCGAAATAAACTCTCCAATCAATATTTATCTGAGTTGTTAAAAGCTTCTATAACCAACACTAAACCCAAATTTACACAATTGGCAAACAAAAACAATGTTACGCCAGTCACTAAATCATCGTTGGGTCATTGTTTGGATAGATCAATTAATTTTATATTTTTAACAATTTATATATTTACACTTTTTGAATTAATAAAATATAATTGGACTAAAAAATTATATTTCTATGGATTTGGCCGATTGGGCGTGGAAATATTTACATATTGCCGGCTTGACAAAAAAGTTAACACTGTTAATAGCTTTTTCAATCTTGTGGTGTCGAACTGTAATTACAAGATTGTTAGAAAAGAGATATTTACCGACTTCCTTAGGCATATCTTCATGAATGTCCGAATCCAAACCAGGAACAAAGTGGGAGAAAGAACACTGCCTTGAGGTAAGCCTTCTTTAAAGCTGCAATACTAGTTCATCCTTGCGAGAAGATCAGCAAGAAACATCTTGATCCACTTTATCAGATAATTAGTTAAACCCACTCCTTATATTTTAATTAAAGCCCTTCCTTCTACAATCTATGGTTCGTGCGCCCTGGAACAGCCGTACAGGGTGGCCGCCGATCTTTTTAGAAGTATCCCAAACGTCTTGGACATCCTGACTAATCTACCGACTTGGTCTTCAGTCGCTCTACTCACTCTAAATTCCGCTTGGAACTCACAAGGTTCCCGGATCCCAGTGTCTCGTAACTAACTTGCCTGCGAAGCATCTGATAGGCGTCGCAAGTCTCCACGACCTATGAGAGATCGTGGGTAGTGCCTGGTCACAATTTGGGTATTCGTAAATCTGCTTGTAACCAAGGTGCAATGCTTCATTAGGCTGGTGCATTGCAGAGACCTGTCGAGTTCTGTAAAGAATTTGTAGGTTTATTGCCGCCATTTTGTTGCAGATTTGCTCTCTGCACTTCCGGATCCGACCCTTTGGAGTGAGGCAACACGCTTGGTTCCCTCATGATGGTCTTGTTTCAAAGGGCCGTCAATGTAGACTGCCGTGGTCACAGTGTGGACATCCAACAATAGCAGTTGAAATAATTATTTGGTACATGAATATATAGGTAACTATTAATAATTATTATATGTAAAACCTATAAACATAACAAAATTCTAGTTCTTTATTAGTTATTGCTAAATTGCTTTTTACTCAAAGTTAATATGACATTCAATTATGACATTTTCTATAGGATACTGATTCAAAGAAGATCAAAGAAATGCTTCATCTAAAAGAATTATTAGGTAATGAAGTCATTACACATTCTGTCTTTCTTATTTCCTGAACTTAAATTGCAGTGTGTTAGTAAAATAAGTATTAAGTAGTTGGGTATAAGAACGAATTAGGTATTAAAAGATTATTTGTCATTTTAGGTGATTTTTAGTCATTCTACAATAATTTAATTATAAATTGATTCAAAGTTGTTTTGAGATTAATTTTAGTGTAATAATAGTAATTGGAAATACGCAAAAAAAGCTCGAACTAAAATTATATTTAACTACCTATTCTTTTATAGAGATTAAACAGTTAGGTAGTAGGTAAAAGGTAAGTTCAATATCGATGATTGTTATAGAAATATTCAAATATAACGGAAATACTTTATCTAAAATACTAATAAAAATAAAAATATCCGCGACCTAGATTTCGGTTTTATTTTTAAATCTTTTTCAAACATTACAAATAAAGGATAAATTAATTTGAATTATTACAGAATCGTAGATTATAATTAAAAAATATCTATAGTAAATTTTGTTTTCAGAAATATCTTGCGAATTAATAAAACAATTTTTTACAAAGATATCGAAAATGCGATTAAAAAAATTACCAATGGGATAAATAGAAAGGGGCATTGCAAATTATAGAAATCAACTTAAATTTTACTATAAAGCATAATGAAATTTGTACTTAAGTAATCAAAATTAAGCCAGGATGAATTATGTAAAAGGACAATAGTGTGGTGGAACTGCCTTGATGATTTATCACAAAATTACACACTTACAGGCATAATAAACCATCACGGCAGTTCCACCACTTCTGGACATTACACTGTTGATCTTTTACATAATTTATCCTGACTTAATTTTGATGACTTACCCAAAAAATTTCAATTAGAAAACAATAAATCATCTTATATTCTTTAGGTATTATATAAAAATTTCAGGTTGATTTCTATAATATTCAATGCACCTTTCTATTTATTCCATTGTTGATTTTCGATATAATAGTAAAAAATTGTATATTGATTGCTAATATAAACCAAACATAGATATTCGTCCCTCTAACATTATTTTTGTACCGGTTGCTTTGTTTATTTAAAGTATCTCTTTGAATTAAAACAATAGGGTAGGTACAAAAATAAAGCTAGAATCACGGAGTAATAATTTATTCAGAGGTCCGACTCAACATTTTTTAAATGAAGCAGTTGAGAAAAGTATCAAATTGTGTGTAAATTAATTGAGTATGATACATCTGAAATATCTTGTAAAACTTTTAAGTTTTAAAATAGTTGTGCCCAAAAGACTGCATTTTCTACTATTTCCGCAATGCTAAAAGGTAGCTACTCATAGATATGGTCCCTAATATCTCGAGAATGTAAACATCGATGTCGAAATTTACTAATTCTATTATATTTGTAAAGAGTCGGATCTCTATATTATTAATACTCTGTGGTTAGAATAGTCAAATGATTATCTGGTCGATCGTCTGAGGAGTAGGAGAATATTTGGGGACTTCAAAAATGACCTCTGAATTAATTTCCGGTGTTGAAGATCTAGATACATTGCTTTGGGGTACTGATTTTCCTTATGGCTTAGATTTAATTGTGTATGGGAATACTCGTATTTCCTGAATTAGGTTTCTTGAAGTATCCACAAACGTATTTGCAACATATCGAGTAATCTGAATGCCCTTTCATTGTCAAAAGTTGTTGTTTTGACGGGTATTATTTTGTTGTTTGCTTTACGAGAAGTGTATGAAGAAAGTTTTCGTAATGAGTAACTGTTATGATGTAACTCTTATTATCATCGTATTATTACAGATGTATGTGTAAGATTATTCTTGTAGAAGTTCTTAGGTTCTCTCTGCTATGGATCCTGTAATTTAGTATTACACAATATTTTATTATGATAGTACAAGTTAGTCAGATTTACCAACTTCTATCTACAGAGAATGCACAAGCTGTTATCAGAATGTGGCAAGAGCAGTACCCGAAGGAGCCGCCACCAACACGTTTAGCCATTTATCAGTTACGTGATAAATTTGATGATACCGGTTCGGTCTTAGATGCACCCCGTTCTGGTCGGCCACTCAGTGCAACCTCAGATGATAAAAAATCTCTTGTGGCGCAAGCTATCATCTTTTCTCCTAAAAAGTCTTCAAGAAGATGCAGCGATAAATTGGTTATATCACAAAGATCTATCATTCGAATTTTACACGAATTAAAATTTAAAGCATACAAATCTACTCTCATTCATGGTTTGATTGGGGACGATTATGACGATCGCCTTCAATTTTGTGAAGTTTGTATTAACCAGTGCGAAGAAACTCCAGAATGGGTACATCAAGTAGTTTGGAATGATGAAGCATCATTCAAATTATCTGGTGAAGTCAACCATCATAATTGCACCTACTGGAGCGATGAAAATCCGACGTATACCTTACAGAAGCACATCAATCAACCTGGAATTACTGTATGGGCTGGAATTGTGGGTCCTGAATTTTTTTAAATTCAACAGTTAATGGTGACAATTGCTTGGAACTTTTATAGACTGCTGTCATACCCACACTACAACAAAGAAACGATTTCAACACTTTGTATTTCCAGCAGGACGGAGCACCATCCCATTATGCGCGGGTTGTGAAAGAATACCTAGATGTAATCTTCACTGGATAATGAATTGGTCCAGCGTGGTGCCATAGAGTTCCCTCCTCGTTCCCCAGACTTAACCCCCATGGATTTCTACATCTGGGGAATTGTTAAGCATGAAGTTTATGACAGAAGACCTTCTAACCTTATTGAGCTACGTGAGTATATTACTGATGCTTTTATTTGTATCAACAACGAAAAAGACATACATGTGTTCAAAAATTTGACGTAGTGTTTTATCTCGATGCAAAGACTGCTGTGAAGTAGATGGGAGTCAGTTTGAACATTTATCCTAATTTTTCTGTATTATTAACATTATTACAGACCTTACTCTATGCTTAAACACATTTGTCTGCTATATCTGTTTAGCTTTTTTATATATTTATTCACAAATAAATTTTTATATAAGTGTATAGTAACTTTTGACTCACCTGGTAGATATGGAAAATAGAGTTCTCTTTATTTCCTACAAATTTCCTAATAAACTTTACAAAGACAGCCGAAGAAGCTCAAAAATTAAAGTATCCTCTATTTAAATATTAGACATTTAATCAATAATATTTTATCAGAAATTTTTTATGGTAAATCCTAGCTGCCCCCTCCCCCTTTTCAAAATTCCTAGATCCGCCGCTGTTCTCAAAATTCTATCAGATAGAAAATATTTTCTAACACTTTTAAATAATATTTTTATTTTCTTTGAGATAGGTATATTGTAAATATTGGATATTGTAACTTATTATTGATTTAATTATGTCTAAAATTTCATTTATACAGCTTTGTAAATTTACTAATGTGTTTCAAATCAATTACTGCAACTGATTTCTCACTGTTTTTATTCTTTCCTAAATCTTGTGCTTTAATTAGAAGTGTATCTATAATATATTTTATTATATTTTATTTCCTTAATTTTTTTGTATTTTTATTTTAAGTATTTTCCATGGGAAGTTCTTAAAGTCTACTCCGCTCCACCAAATGTCCATTTTACCTGGAGGCATTGGGGCAAAGTCACCGGACCTTACGTGAATAGTTTGGGACAAACAGTGCCGCCATCAGGTAAATACGTGGAACTGTACGGGAGTGCGACTGTCAAACTGAACAAAGATATGAAAATCGTAAATTTGAAAACTTATCTGAATCCCTACAAGTTTATGCTGGCATTTGAGAAAGGTGTTGGAACAGCTGATTTAGATTAGGCTGCTTCTCTCGCAGATATAATAATACAATGTAATGACTTCAAGTGGCTCAAAGTCACTGGATTTCAATTTGAAACTGAAAAAATCTATAACCGTTTTTTAGAAATACTTTTTAAATTGCTGTAACATTATGTAACAATATACATATTTACAAAATATAGACAATTGCAACGAAAATGGCTTCATGAGCGTCTTTTTGCGACCCAACCTTGGAGTCAGATCTAATACATCAATGGTATTTAGTACATTGATGCTAAATTTCGTCTTTTTAGTAATCTGTAATCAAACTTATGCGGTGTAAAAACTGACAAGGAATGGAAAGTCGGAACTCTGGAATTGGCAGAGCAAGCGAACGGGTAAAGAAAAACTGTAAGTTAAAACAACAGAAGTCCAAGTTTTGAAAATACTACCTTTTTGCAAAAAGATAAATCGCTCAAAGCGCGTAAGTTTTATTACAATATATATAACAATGGTGTTAGGAATAATATTCGCGGATTATGGTGAGTAGGCCGTGTACAATTTGTGTAACATATTTAGACGAATCTGGAGATCCGACCAAGCTGATTCCAAAAAAGCCAGAAAAACCTGAAGATTCTCATGCCTGCTTATAGCAAGTAGTTCAACAGCACCTGATCACCCCTGAAAGGGAATACATTTAACTATAAAATGGCCCACAGAGGTAGAACTCAACAAAAGGGAAATAAATAGAAATATGGCTACCCGATACGTTTTCGAAGGCAAATAATAAATATTTCAAATAACTCAGAAATAAACAAGAAAGTAAATATTACTGTATGTATATCAATGCTTTAACTATTTTTGTTGGAACCGCTTTTTTTATTTGAAGAACGAAATACCAATTTGAGAAAACAGTAAGATCAAAAAATATATTGCAGTATGTACTGTATTTCTTGCATTAAACACAGTAAAAAATATTGTGTTCACTGTGCTTATGAAAAATCATTTTTTGTGCGATCGAATGATTTTTGCTGTTTCATGCAATAAACAATAAATATTGCACTGATATAAATGCCATCAACAAGTAAAGTATGCTACAGATATAAAATGACATTTGTGAGAAAAAAATAGAGCTAGGAAATTTAATTTAGAGACAGTCACGGTTTAAAACAAAGATTAATCATAAAAAATAACTAAGTAGGTTGTTCTACTTTAATAGGCACAATTGGTTAACATAATAAATGAACCCCTAGTAAAGTAATGCCTTTGTAATTTATATAGTACACGATTCATTAGAAAGATCTCTCGACAAATTTGGTGTGTAGGTCCATTATAGGGATATTTTCATAAAAAGACGTAGTGCGTTCTGGTCATGCAAATCTATTGATATGATTTTAATTTTTTGTATGAAATATATGTGGATAAGATAGGTACATAAACAGGTAATATTGATTTCATAATACTTTGCATATTTATGTAGTTTAAAATTCAAATTTAAAATGCCATAAATTGTACAGAATTTATCACGATAGCTGCCAATTATAGTGACTGAAATACGCTCCGTTATCAAATTTCTTCAAGAATGAATAGATCATCCGCTGACATCATCAGTCTATTACAACAAGGGATAGGTGAATTCCAAGAGGAAGAACTTCTGTGCGTGACGCAGAAAGATTCAGTCGGCCACAAGAAGTCAATATCGAGCAGAAATCTGTTGATTTTGAAGAAGAATTACAATTAGAGAACTAAGTGAGAAACTCAATGTTGCCAAAGGGACTGTTAAATTGATTTTAGATTAGCTTGGGTATCGAAAGCTTGCCTCCAGTACCTATTGTGCCTCGTATCCTTATTGCTGAATACTTTACAACGATCCATACTAAAAGTGGATGAAACTACTTTGTGTCTATAATTATCAGAATCTAACAGGCAATCGAAAGAATGATGCAAAACCTTTGAAGATGAGGCTCGGAACATCACATCGCCATCAATTCATGTTGACTGTGTTTTATGATTATCGTGGAATTGTGCTTGTAGACTATCTCGAAAAGGGTTAAAATTTCACTGGACAATACTACGAAAATCTAATTCGTGGGCAGAATCAGTGACTTTATCAAGACAATTCACCGATACACCAGGCAAATGTTTAGGAGACAATTTTAGATCTGGCATCCTAAATCTACACCATCCACCATTCAGTACTGATTTAGCCCCTTAAGACTTTTTGTCTTCTATAGTAGGATTTTACCGGAAAATTTTTTTACACGATTAAAAGCCTCAGAGAGTTTGTAAATAAATGAATGGAAAACAGAGATCAAAATTATTTAGCAATGAATCTGAGGAACACCACCAACGTTGGAAAAGTGCGTAGCTATTATATGCTACTACTTCACAAATTCAAAAAAAACATTTTATTACATGCGCCGTTGTCAAATTGTGTGAAGTAGCCGCATTGCGAATCCCGTACAATAATCGGAAAGTGTTTGTTTTTGGCGTTTTATACACGAGAAACACCAGAAACCTACATTACATTGGTCCAAGATATGTATCACAATGCTACAACATGAATGAAAACTATGCAATGGATCTGTGGTAGGTTTAAAATTGACACTGGAAAGCAACAGTTCAGGTATTAAATATGTCCCTTCTTGTTTTCTTACTCTTAATTAAAAAGAAATATGGTATTTCCTAATGACCTAGCAAAATTGGAAAAAACAAAATCTAGTTAAGCAGGTGCCTAACCACTTTGGATGACACTGATGAGATAAAACTCTCAATGGACATGCACTTATACGACAACTAATCACTTCTACACCATGGCATTGTGGTCAAGCATATCCTCTTCTTTATTCACAATTAAGTAACCGCAGGAGTTCATACTAGCTCTAGACCAACACGGGCACTTGCTCAGGTAGTGTTCGGGTTCAGAGAAGCAATCATTGCAAATGGGGCTAGTCATTATCCCAAGCGATGGTACTCAACTGGTGAATAGAGGCTTTTTGGTGGGTACCTATATTTAATGATTGATTTAGTCACTCTCAGGGGGGCGGGGTGAGGATATACATTTTGTCTATACTGATCTTTTCTGCTGCAAGCTTGTCAAATATTTACAGCAATGGAAAGGGATCTTCTGCATGGTAATTTTGATGTTGCGAAACTCAGCATCTTAAAGGATCTTCACGTCTTTGCCAGATTGGTCATCTTGATGAGGTAGGAGATAGCTGCTTGAATTTGGTAAGGATAAGGTATTTAATGTAATTTTGTGTTTAATTTAAATTTCTTGGTTCGGTGGTAAAGCATGATGCTTGCTTCAGTAAACAAGGAGGTAGCATTTACGTGTGTGACAAGAGAATGCCGTTGCAGTTAAAGTCTAAAGTGTTTTAGATCATGATCAGCTCTTCCTGAATTATGGACACTTAAAGAAACCGAAAAAAGAAAATTAGTAACTACAGAAATGAGGATATTGGGCATTACAAGGAGAGATCGGATCAGTAATGCAGAAATAAGAAGCATTCTGAAGCTTCATCCCATTGAAGAGATCCCAGGATCCTGGGTTTTCCCGGGGGAAAAAGGCGTGGAAAACATGGTTAGAACAAATCATTATAAAAGTACGCCTTACTATGAAAATAGGCGCTATTAATTAAGGGAATCTAATACATGTGAAAAGTCATTTCAACAGATTTATATATTAGTTGATTTATATGTTAGTACTATAACTGTTCATATTTTACTATTTTTATTACTATATTTTACCTATTCATATGTTTGATTTTACTAGAAATCCCATTAAAAGATATGTAACTTTTAAAATTCAATTAATACGAGTACCTATTAATCGTGAAAGTAGTTATTGGCAATAAAATTGTTTACATACATATTTTATAATTAAGCTTAGAATCGATCCACTAATGGTAATTTAGAGTGATTTATAGTGGGTTTCAAAAAAATGTCGTTTTTATTAAAACATTAGGTATATATTCAATTATCAAACAGATTCATAAGCAATCCTATATATGTATGTTACAAAAATTAACAAAGATATATGCAAT
>JAUYWI010115117.1:0-10657 GCA_034780595.1 Parotoplana pacifica
GCCGCCTTAAGGCGCGGCATTAGTAGACCACCATACTCTTCCGACTTTTTTTTAAGCACCCAATCACATGCCTGATTTAAGAAATATTTGTATCTGAAAATTTGATGCCTCTGTTTTGTTAATTAGGGCCACATTGTATTTTTGAGATCTGCTAGTTCATGCACTTTTAGAGATGGGATGTTTTTGAGTCACCAAACGTTAGTTAAAACACACCGTGTAAAATTATGATTTCATATTAGGATTAACCCAATGTGATTGCACCCAAATGACCAAGGCATACCTGGTGGAAGATATAAATAGTCAGCGTATTTCTCGGGTGTGAAAAACATGGAAGTTGCTTTGTGGATGTTGCCAACATCGATAGAAAATAACTTTGCTGCTACATATTTGCCAAGTTATACATTTGTAATTGTTGTTCATGTTTTAAATAAAGATGCCTAAACGTTACTTTTTCTAGGTATGCACTCCTAATAGTTACATAAATTCCTATTTCCCTAATTTTATTCACTTCTATATACTAGTATTTGGATTCATAATTAAATATTTACAAATATTATATTTTGACCCACTCTCATTTTGTTGTCAAGAAATATCGCTTATGTTTCTTTCTTTTTTTATTTGCAGGAGCTTCAACAAGCAAGTGAACTAGAAGCGTGTGAAACAATATTTATGTACCTATACATATAAATTTTATTAAAATATACTCTTTTGGAGATTTGTAGTTTATATTTTAATTATTCTAAAACTCCTATTCGAAATTATTTCTACGGTCCTATTTGGCTAGATAAGACCAAGGAGTTTGTGAAGTCACCTAGAAGAATGACTAGCTTTAATATAAAATGTTAAATTAATTATTCGACAATTATTAGCCAAGTTGGAATTCATTGACTAAATGTGGATTTAACATTTAATCAACTATTCAGTATCTGTTGAGACGCCATTTTGAGAGTAAAATACTTGAAAATTTATAGAACCAGGCAGCGTTCCGGACGACCAAAAGCCAATTTTAAGTATCTATATATATTCGAACCATTTCCCAGATCCTCAATGTGTAGGATGTAACGAAAAATTCCATGCAAACTGGTCAGCAGTCAGTTACTTTTGATGGTGACAGCCAGGCGTGTAGGGTTTTGTGAAGCTACAACGATCTATTTTTTGCGAAAGCTCAAATTTTTAGACTTGTATTTTGGCTTCATCTATCATTCGAATGTTCATCATTGGGTAATACAGAAAACCCATAATTTAGAATTGGTAATGCCAGAAAACTCATATGGTGGTGTTGATTTTAATATATTTCGCCAGACAATGAATCGGGAATTACACTGCAACGTTCTTATCAAACATTTTACAAATCACTGGTAATTATTGAATCTATCAGAAAGATTATGCTCCTAGTCACTTTTCTGTACACGTTTGCGCAATTTTGGACATGGTATGGCAGGCGTGGATCTTTAGAATGGACTCCTAGAAGTCCTACTGTTTGTGATTACTGTTTATGGGCGTACCTATCTATAACCCACCTGGACATTTATTTTCCTATCTTTAATCACTACAAAAGATAGAAAAATGAACTCGCAGCACTTCAAAGTGATCTTTTTGAATAAATCAATGAGCACCACTTATCTTAAACTGTTTATAATGTTTCTTTTAATATTACATATCTGTTATTATATTTGTACTATTTTTATATGTATAATAATAAAGTTTTTGAACACAGTTTACGCCAAAGACTTTCTGACAAATCAGCTCTTATATGGGTCAAATTCTCCTATTGTTGCACCAGAATTTTCACTGAGCCAGACTTTCGGAAACCATTGGCAATGGTATGTGAGGATATGTTTGTATCCCACGCAGTTGTCTTCAATGTGACCAATGACGTACGATTGAAGTGGCGACATATTTGAAGGGTGTGCAGGCAGTTGTCAAAAAACTGTAACACGACGACCTTGAAGGTGAAAACGAAGATCACTAGTTTGGATCCATTTAGTGAAGATTTTGGTGGTCATCCAATGCTTTCTTACTGCTGCGGTATTCTATAGGCTTTTGTGTCGTCTTCAAATGAACTGGCTTTGCACACTTTCCTATGCATAGGAGGGGTAGCTTCTCGGATTCATCCAACTAAAATCGTTCTTTTACTGCGTTTCCCACTTGAAGTAGTTTAAAAAAGAGACCAGTCAAGTCCACATTCGGTGAGTAATTGAGGGAATAGTATGCAAGTGACATTTTAACAAAACATTTTTTTATTAGATTTCGGTAATAAGCTGATTTTGATTTTTTTCAATTACAAAATATATATGGCTCATAGACACATGGAAGCAAGAAGTATGGGTGCGGGTGAGCCGTCCCGTCGGTACTCAAAAAAGTTTTAGGGTTTTATTTTCGAGGCATTCTTGATAATAAATGTATTTTTTATCGTTTAACATTTGCGAGTGGCTACATCTTTTAGCAGGAAGAGACGCGTTGAAGATCGATTAAAGGGTCACAAAGTGGCCGGGCGAAGAAAAACTAAAAAATGTCTAAATCTGTTTATTTTGATTGTGAAAATGATATCAACCCAAATGAAGTGGTGCTTTGTAAACACTTAGTGTACAAATAATAATACAGTAAAAATCAAGCTATAAATAAATAAATACAAAATTGTATTACCAAGAGGCAGTTTTTTTCGATATTTATACACTATACAAAATATTATATTATGTATCTATATTACTCATAAAAGAGAAGTAGAAACCAGAGGCATTGAAACAAATCTAAAGCCTGGGCAGTAAGTAATTGATTAACATTGTGAGCATCTTCTAAATATTACATATAACTGAAAGAAAACATTTATACAGAATAGAACATTGAATGTTAAACAATATATTATACATAATTAAAAATACAAGACAAAACAGGATTATTTCAAAATGGAAAATATAACCTCTACACATTTACTATCTGTTTTCAGCATTCAATATATGTACAAAAAAAGAAACAAGACCATAATAAAGATTGAGAAACCACTGCTGAATGTTGAGTATGTCAATTCGGATTTTTTTATCAACTCCACAAATGTTTCGATTTATACACAATTCCATTTGAGTGGTTTCTCTATTGCTTTCCATTAGAAGATAAAATATTATTCTCAAGCCAACCAATCATCATATCTAGGGGAACCATACCTACATGAGTATCACAACAGCACACGATGCAGCCATCAAGTGGTTACATAACCTACCTCCCAACATTTAGTCCTTTAGCTGCTGTTACGTCATACGCCCACAACAACGACGACAATTACGTCAATGAGATTTTTGAATACATACAGCACAACTAAATGTAAATCCGATCAGGAAAAAGTTTGGTACCAAAAGTTCCTTCTCTATCTGTTGTCTGATGACTTCCTAAAGCCTTTCACACAACAGAACTCAAAAATTCTTTCGGTACCAAAAATTTGACTGTGCATGGAAACAAGGGACATTATATTTTAGTACCCACATTTCTTACTGTGTTAGAAATCTATGCTGTTTAAATTTGATCAAATAATTTCTTTGTGCAATAAATTTTTGTTGTTTCTTTAATGCTTTATTTATAATACATGTATTTGAGGTTTGAAACAATTACTTTTTTTTTACTGTTTTGGACTAAGCAATGTCTTACAGTAAAATAGTATAAGTTGCATTTTAGCTTTTCAAAGATGTTTACCAAATTTCAGCCCAAATCGGTATAATATTTGATGTATGTTAAAATATTTATATAAGTCCGTCATCACATAATCCACAAGTTATTTTACTGAATGGTTTGTATTCTAGGAATTTTAGATAACATCTACAAATCCGCAATACGTTTTATTTTGGAACTGATAAATAGTTGACATCTCTCACAATAAAAACCTGAGAAGTTAATAAGCTATGTAGTAATTCAACAGCTATGTAGTTTAGCTATAAAAACCATCAAGAATGTAATAATCTGATCACAAACAGCTTAAAATATAAAATTTACACATAGGATACGTTGGGGCACATAGATATAAACCTGCGGGATGAGAAAAAACCTGCCAGGTCATTTATCCCGATCATAGAGAATATTAATATTCATTCCAAATCTTATTTTGTGATCAATAGTCCCATTGATAGAATAGTCCTGGTATGCTGAGCAAAAAAAAGAAACTAAATACTATTACAGAGTTTTCCAGAAGTCTGTTTTTTTTTCAATAAAGTTCTTTTTAATATAAAATATTCTTCAACAAAGTGTTATTCATCGTACACTATTTGATTACTAAAGCACTAAGACTTTTGGAACTCCGTTTGCATACAATAAAATCTATTATGTATATAAAACATATTAAAGATGTCACACAGAAGAATTTATTCAACAAGGAATCCGACATAATTGATTCATATCTTTGCCGAATCAAAAATAGAGAATTTGATCTGTTTAAGGCTCTCATTCAAATCTGAAGAAGAAATCGCTTTCTTCACATACAAACCTATCAATACATACAATAAATATCTTTGGATAGATAATATAAACCTATAAAGAATTATCTACTAATAAATAATTGAATCAGAAAAAAACCCAGCTTCTCTAAAAGTAAATGGTCTCTAACGGAGAATCCCTTCTGAAAGCAAACTGGCGACAAAAACAAAACCATCACACTTGTAGATACTGAACACGGACTGTTTCTTTGTGAAAGCGCAGTTAAAATTCAACCAATTACTGTTGTCTTGATGTATTGATTATACCATCAGTTTGAAATGAGAAAATGGTAGACACAATAATGAAAGAACTACCGTAAAGTATGTATGTATAAAAGACGACAATGGGTTTGAAAAACCAGCGTCCAAAGAAAAAAAGGAAAGAAAGAAGAAGGTATGCTGAATAAAATCCACAAGAATTATTTATTTGATAAAAAAATAGAACGTATTGATTAATACCATCAGTTTGAAATGAGAAAATGCTAGACGCATTAAGGTTTTTGCGTCATCTAATGAAAGAACTAACGTAAAGTATGCATGTATAAAAGACGACAATGAGTTTGAAAAACCAGTGTCCAAAGAAAAAGGTAGACGATCCTTTTACTATCCAATCAATAAAAAATCTTTGAAATAACAAGAAATCAGTAGCCATTTGTATTGTTACAGTTTTATTTTCGATGACTTCGTAAGATGTATTCGAAATCAGTTGACTTGGTGTCAGAAATCTTTTTACAAAGTATTTGTATTAACAAGATTCTAACCGCAGACATCCGTTAAACTTAACAATCCGATATGCAAAGCTTAATCTCTCGTCGTCCTCACTAAAAGTAGCAGCGTCGTCCCCATGGAAGTCTAGACCCGCTCCTGGAATTTCATACTTACCGTGGATGGATTGGGCGGAAATTTGGAATAGATTCATCAACAAAAATTACCCCTTTCCTATCTAAATATATATATAAGACTTTCATAGTATATGATCAATTTCTGACACAAACATTTTCATAACTTTTATGGATCATTATTTCTATAAAGAAATTCGAAACCCATATAATAAAAATTATCGATTTCTTGGCTTTCAACTTGCACTCTGGTCACAAAAATCAATTTAAAAAAAAAAGAAATATATATCTAATTAATGAGGAATTTGCAACCAAATATTAATCAATTCTATTAATATTTGAGTTTCTTTTGTTAAAATTTTGGGACCAACTTCATCTTTTCAAGGAGTCGTCACGTAACCTTAGTGGGATCGAACCTCAAATATTTTTACACTAAAAATTCCACAAAAGAATTTGGTACACAGATTCCAAATCAGTTAAGTCATTTTCGAGCTATCTGTGATAAACCTAGGGGTTGTCTGGACCCCTACCCGGGACGAGAGATTAATCATCAATTCACTACCCTAAGTATGAATCATCAGATTTATAAAGAAATTGGTACATTGAAAATACAATTTTCCTGGGAAATCTACAATTCCGATCATCACATGACCCAATTCATGCAAAGTTTGCATCTTTGGCACTTGTTAAATGTTACCAAAAAAATTTCTGTCAGTCAGACTGATTCCACACATCAGCAAGAAGAATTTTTTCTAATGTTTTGCTTCATAGCTAGATATTATTACATATTTGAATTCAAATATGTAATAAAATCTAGCTATGACTCAATAAAATATACGAAGATTAAAATATTAAAAGCTTTCAACTCAAAGATCTGTGGCATTTCATTGAAGATAAAATAATATTTTGTAGTCTAGTAGGTTCAATTTTCTAAAAACGTCAGAAGTAAATTGACACCACAGAATAGGAAAAGGAAACAGCCGCAGACTTGTAAAATTGGCATTGCACATAAGCTAAAGTCTGCTGAGATTCTACGAGAATAGCTTACTCATTTAAAATTTCACTATTAGAAGATACAACCGTTTGCTTTTTCTTCGTGCTTGTTGTCAAGTAAGACCTATTTATTAGTAATCCAGATTTATTTAAATAAGTCTGTTTAAATTTAAAGTTCTTTCTTTCGATCACAGAACTGGCCATTATTTCTGACAACCCAAGCTCTGCTGGCACCAAGTTACACAATAATATGAGGCTAATCTCAACGGCAGAATTGACACTATCTATCACACTTTCACATCACAACATCAGTAATTTAAGAATGAACGAGGATTGCGGTCGACTCAGGGAATAGTAGTGTCACTTTTTACGATTATTGGCAGCGTCTTTCTTCTGTAACATTTGCGTGCTAATCTCTTCTTCCTGATCTAGTTCACTTCGCCATGAAGTTACTTTGGCTGTAATGAAAAACAAACAATTAGTGCATAATTTTAAACTGGACTGACCATACAACATTTAGAAACAAAATATCTATTTAGGAAATATCGGGAGATTAGTCAGTGGCTAGCCAGGTTTCAATACTTAGTTTTCCAGTAACTTAAATTAAAGCGTTTAGATCTACTAAATAGGTCATCCATCCAGTTTCATAATCTTCCAAAGAATAATTCCCTTTCAAAAATGGCAAAATGTTTTATGTAGAAGCCAGACAAACTGCAATCGTACTTGAAGATGTAAATAAGTTCAAAATGCTAAGAAAGCAAAATAGGGGAAAATAAATGACTTTTATGGAAGAATCAACAAAAAATGAGAACCTTAGGACGATAACAGAGTGACTCATGTCCACAGTATAATTTAATTGGTTTTTATTAAGCCAAAAAATAACGAATTCTAAAATTGGCAACTACATATTACTTAGGGTAGTAAAACAAAATTTCATGAATTTTACAACAATTAGGAGTGTCTCACAAAGTATCAGTACAAACAGTCATTCCATTCCAACATTTCATACTTACAGCGTAAAGAAGTGAGTTTATTAATTTGATTTGTTAGCAACTGCTCCAATCGCGCAGCATATTCTAAAATAGAGATAATTTTGTTTAGAGCACTTTTTAAATTCAGGAAAATAGTTTTTTTATTTGAATTCATAACATTTTCTATTTGGAATTCTTCTCTCATCACTGGTACCACCTACCTTCCATGTTGTAGTCCACTTGGTTGGACATTCTGTACAGCTTTTTATGGTCCATATCCCACTCTTCAGCAGACTGAAATACAAATGCAACAGACTCTATAATCAATGTCATACAAATTTGAATACTGAGAGAAACCAAAACTGACTAATGGTCAAGCGTAGTTAAACTATTTGTAGCAACTTTAAGAAAAGTCTGCAGAAGATGGTCCACACAACATAAAATAAGGCGTCAATCGATATACCTGGGACTGGGACTATTTATTTGCCACTATGATAAAACGGGATGTTCCACAATGTTGGAAACTTTCTACACAAAGACCCACATACACGCATTGCAACTGAACTCACATCAACAACTTCCTTGTGCTCATCGCACACTTCTTCCTCCATCTTTTCAATGTGACTGAACACTTCCTGAAATGTCAGCATTTCCTCCGTCACATCAGCATCCTGAAAGACCAACCAAACAGAATAGACATAGTTAGACAATACAACTAGAATCAGACACTGAAAGGAATGTCACTATGTCGGATTAGTGAAAACTAATAGGAACTAAGTGTATGCATGGTGATGGGTTGTAGTGGTGGCATACCTTTTGTGACATGAGCATGGCCAGGTCATCATCATTCATCATCTCCAAGTTCTCATCCTCGTCCAGCAGGCCTTGCTGTCGCCCGCGCACAATGTTATTATCGCGCGCCTGCGGTCCACCACCGACACCACTGGCAGGATCACTGGTCTCCAGCTCCTTGACACGATCAGCGTAGCGCAGCGTGTTGATGCTGTGCTCGCAGCAGGAGAAACCGGGAGAGATGGTGGCGATCATGCAAGTGCGGGACTTGTCGCCAATAAAGGAGTCACGAAGCACCTGAAAGCATTGTAAACACCTGCCATTTAGTGGGAACGTGAGAACAACTTAAACCGTCGCTGATCATCGTATTAAATGTTGATAAATAGGGGATTATTTAGACCACTCTTGTATCTCCTGTACCATCAACCGATGCATGACCGCATATCATCTTACCTGTGTCAGTTTACTGGCTCTGAAGGGCAGATGGGCACCCTTCCTGCCAAGCGCTCGGATGCACTCCTTCAGCGCGAGCAGACTTTTGTTGATCTCGGCGCCCTCCATCCTGGTCAAACGATCCGAGGAACTGGTGTCGGCACCACGCTCATTACCCGCCAGGTCAATTAGGGAGAATTTGCCGTGCAGTTTCCGAGTAGCTTTCTTCTTCAGGATAAGCTGCCACAACAAAAGTGAGAAGTTAGAACACTCAACTGTGAGAACATCCAAACGTCCCCCAATTGTGTTCATCGATGATCCACAAAAATAACTAAACTGTCGCCGGTTGCTACAAGTGCAAAACTAACACGACATCGTACGCCAGCGAATTTAGTTTACCTGGAACACGGCATGCGATCTGCTCGAGTGCTGATTGGCTGACGTAGTGCCACTGGTCCGGATCTGGTTGCCATGCTGCAGCAGCTTGAGCACATCATCCACACTCTCCACCACTTCCATTTTGAGCCCAACCACCTGGACTTGGCTCTTGGCGTCTTCCAGCACACGCAGCTTCTCCTTTTTATTTAGTAGATCAAATACCTAAAACAAACATCAGCTGCAGCGTTAGAACAGGACTGTCACCAAAACATTCCAGAATAAGAGCAACTCACTTTGCCGCTATAAATTTCAAAGAACGCAGCTTCTATGTATAAATTCTCTTTTTTATATCTCGAATTGAGTAGTTTGAACACATCGCGCGCTGTAACGCAAAATTAACAGTAAACATTAGGTACTTGTAAAGAATAGACCAAATGTCTGCTCATCATGACCACTGTTAGGCTAACTGTCATCGTCCTGTATGAGTGAAGAGAATTCCATCACGACAGGACGGCCAACCCAACCATAGACATTCTTAGAGGCATTACAGGACAGTTAGTAAAATTTAAATTGAAAATTAAATCGTTTTCTCAGCCATCAATCATGACGACTACATTTAAATCGAGTTCAATCAGCTGTTTAATACGGCAATAAGTGCTTTAGAAGATGGAGATCATCTCACATAATATGCAGCGGAAATATCTTGACCGACACTTCTACTACGAGTAGAATGCCTTGGCCACAAGTTCGTTACCTGCCAGTGCGTAGATTCCATTGGAACAGTCCTGCTGCCCTTTGGCTTGGAACTCGCCACCCATTGTGTGGGTCTTGCCCGAACCCGTCTGTCCATAAGCAAAGCAGGTGGCCATGCCTCCGTCGAAGATGCACTCCACGAGCGGTTTGGCCGTATACCGATACACCATCTCGTTGCTGGTAACGTCCTCAAAGGCGAAATCAAATCGAAATTGCTGGTTCTCCAAGTACTTGGTCAGGTCCACTTTCAGTTTCGGTTCGTGGATAATCACTGTGTCACGGTTGGGAATGGTGGTGACGTCAATTTCTTTGCGCAAGAATTCTGAAATAGCGAGCAGACACGGAGAATGTTATCGGAACTGGAAGGTGAAAGTTAATGGATGATGCCTACTCGTATTTTCTCCTTTGAGAGACGCTTAGGATCTCATATTTCCCGAGGTTTGATTGGGCTAATTTGGTACACAGCTACTTTGCACAGATTCAGACAGATTCTTTTAGGGAGAAAACAAAAATCGATAATTTCGGCTCTAAAATGCTATCTTGCTCAAATTTGAGATTTAAAATTAGGAAAATGTCAGAAAATTGGATGCCGTCTTTTCTGATTTTAATCTATGAGGGCCTCCATACCAGGGACCGGTCTACAATTTTCAAAGTGAAATTTATCACAAAGACATCAATCTCAATGATTTTTGTTCGTTTTTTAGGTGATTTCTAGTGGTTTTGGTATGATTTCATTCACTATAATTAATTAAGAAAAAAGGTGCATCACACCAGCCCGGGTAGAGTCCTAAAACCAATGGACTTCAATTTCTGCCTTGGATAAAGCTATCTCTTTTGTACCTGACACTAATAACATCTAATAAAGAACAATTACCACATTTGAAGGAATTAAAATAACCTTCATTCATCATCATTTAATTTTAAGAGGTCGCTTTATTTCCCTCTGACAGGGAATCTCCGACCCTCATTGTTTCATGATCCCCAAGCTTCAATCCAAACATTCCCTCTTCTATACATTTTCAGGACAACTTTTGGCGCCTTC
>JAUYWI010115128.1:0-10656 GCA_034780595.1 Parotoplana pacifica
TTAAAAATTTGTTCATGTCTCTTTTAATACAACCCAGGTCTCTAATAGAACCTGAGCCTCTAAGACAACCTGGGTTTGAGTGTCAAAATTAAATAGAACCTGGGGGGTTCTATTAGAGTAAAGACAGTATATAAGGTTAAAATAATGAGTTCCCTTTGAAAATTTTAAAAAGTATTTAAAATCTGCAGAATATAGTTTTGAGACCCTGATATCAGTGGTATATACAGCTTAATGAATAAAATATAACATCATTGAGTTAAATCAAATGGAATACTTCAATAGAGCAAATAAGTGTTACATAATGAAGTCAACCACAGTTAAGTATATAGTAACTGAACCAAATGAACTGGGAAAACAAAGGATAGAATAAATATATGAAGGGTTAAAATAAGGGTTAGAGCTGAATCTGCTATAGAATATGCTGCTGAGTGTGCCAATAGCTCTGTACCTGCCATTAGATTTGTAGGCCTTTGTAGGTCTGGCTCTAAGTGAGTTGTTTTTTTAACTCTGAATCTTCTGATGGAATGAGGATGATTTGGTTTTGATATGTTAAGCAGTAAAAGAAAGATTACAGCTTTTTTTAGAGTTGAATCTGCTGCTGGCTTTAGGATGAGTTGGTTTTCTTTCTTTTAACATAAAAACAGGTTATATAAAGGTTAAAGCCTTATGTATAAGCTGAATCTTCCACTGGCTCTGAATCTGCCACTAAAGGTTTGTAGACACTTGAGTTACAACAGTGATAGGCTCATTGTGAGACATTCCAGCATGAATCCTTTTGCTTCTTCAGCTGAAATCTCAGCTAATGTGTTTCCTATTAGACAACCACTTAGTCATAATACAATTAGACGTTGTTTGAGCAATGAAAGTATTTTGAAATGCTATAAGGTGGCCAAAAAAAACCTAAGTCCCAATAACATAGAAGACCATATTGCTTTCTGCAAAAAGTACAGCACATGGACAGAGGCTCAATGGTCTAAAGTGATTATCAGTGATGAATCAACAGTGGAACAGTTCGCCTCTTCAAGTCATCTTGTTAGAAGACCTCTGAGGAAAAGGTTTGTTTGACCCAAAATATGTACATCCAACAGTGAAAACAACTCCCAAAGTAATGGCATCTGTGGAGCATCATGATATGGTCTCTGGTTCATGCCAGCTAACACAACTATCAATGGAGTAGTATACCTCAACGTAATCAAAGACAAAGTACTTATTTTTATGAACCTTCATAATTTGACTACTTTCCAGCATGATGGTGCACCCTGTCATCAGACAAAAACTGTTTCCAAGTGGCTATCGGATTCTGGCATTGAAGTTTTGGGTCCATGGGCTGGGAATTCACCAGACCTGAACCCAATTGAGAATTGTTGGTACTTCCTCACGAAAGAGTGCAAGCACTGAAACCAACTTCAACAGAAGATCTCAAAGAAAAAATTAAGCAGGTCTGGACACAAGGTATCACTCCAGACTATGTTCACAGCTTGATCAAATCCATGCCTCGATGTCTTGCTGCCTGCCTTGCCATCAAAGTACATAACATTTGGACTTATTTTGTATTTTACACTTACACTTACATTTAATGTTATTTATATATAAATACAGAAATATTAGGAATTACAAACTTTTTATTTTATTTTTCACACAAAAATCATATTATTGATCATTTTTATTTTTTCCAAACTTTTGACTGCGACTGTAGAACTGAATCTTCTGCTGGATGTTTTTCTTGCTTTTAGCTGTACTTTTATATAAAAATATGTCTAGAATTATAGTAGTAGCATATTTTTATCTTTAGACCTAAATTAATATGTCTAGGCTATAGAATTGTATTTGCTATATTTGTGAATCAGTCAGACTAGTTTTATTTGTTATTGGTCTGATTGATTTAGAATTGGTCAACCAAATATAAATTCATATTAAACTAGATTTTTTTAATTAAATTACTATATTTTACACATCTAATTAATGTAGAAGTAAATTCTGTTAAAACTGAATGTTTCAATATTTAAAAAAAATAATTTGAACAAAATGTTCTGAATATTTTTAAATTTATATTTTTTGAGCAATAGAAATGTTTTCTAGTTTTATTATTTGTTTTTGGTTCATTAAATGTGTTCTATTAATCCTTTTTGCCAAGCTAAATTAATATTTTAATTGTGGGAGTACAATTTTTTTTACTAAATTTGATAATATAAAATTTTATTTCAAAATAGCTAGAAAATAGTGTATTTAGATACCAGTTAGTGTTAATCAATAATAGATACATCAATAAAATAATACCTAAAATAACAGGGAAATATTATGGAAATTGCTAAATTAATTTTAAATATTTAAGTGGTCAATGTACACACATAACGAAGATTTACCTCGACACCTTGCACCCCTTTAACTGAGGTGTCCATGTGCTTTCATTATCTGGTGTAAATGAAACAGTATTTCTATAGGCCTTAGTTTGAATGAGTGTGTGGGAATTTTTTTTAGATATGGTTGACTGTACCTGATAGATTGAGTCAATGAACTATATGTAGAAGGGTTTATACAAACTTGTTCTTGGTTGAATTTAGTAATTTGTTAATGTTAATTGGTGCTTATTTGTACCCCACAGCAAATACAATACTTTTTTGTATAAAATTAAATAATTACCTATAAGTTTGATGCATATCATCCCCAAGCAGTAGATGGAGATGCAGTAGGAATGTGGGGTCAAACAATAAATTTGGCTTAATGGACTTATAATTTAATTCTGAGTCCAATTTTTCTTTTGACCCCAACCCTCACCCATGTGAATAAGAGGCCATTTAGGTCTTAAAATGTTGGGTTTAATTGACTCTGAATTTTGAGTCTATTTGGCACCACATTGAGGTTTAGCCAAAAGTTTCAACTCAAGGCTCTCACAGCCAAAGAAGCACCCAAAATGAGGTCAAACCTCGTATGTAGGACCATTAAAATCTCATCTATCCACAGTTCAAATTTTAGCCAACTCGGTTTTATCGTTTGGTATTGGCAAACTATTTTAGTTTATAAATAGCTCTAATGGCCCACTGATACAACCGATTTGGCTCAAATTTAAACAGCGGATTGATGAGATCCTACATACAAGGTTTGTCACCATTTTGGTTGCTTCGTTTGGCTGGGGGGGGACCTTGAGAGATTACCTAAATCCATAGTGTTGTTGTAGTTGACCAATCACCTGGCTTCGGGAATACATTAACAACAATATATCCCAACGTCCTGCTGCTACTACAGAGTCAGACAAAACAATTTTGAAGTTGTGCATTAATGCAGTTTTTGAGAATACCCAAGAAAGAAACGCAATAGACGAACATTTCATATTGCTGTCATAAATGAAAAGATTCAGAAATGGGTTCAGAAACAAACTTATGATATGGCTCAGTAATCTTCATGCCTAATTTGGTGGGCTTGTTTCTTTGATCCACTTTGTCTGCCTATCCATAAAATGAACCCGGATATTCGTCAATGGTTGAGCCGTGAAACTGGAGACAATTCTTTCAAAATTCAAGTTGCACTGTCTGTTGCATGGTGACCCAGTTGCAATGTTTAGTGTGCAAACTGCCTCAATATAAATGACGATCTGGTGCATATTGTGTAATCTGAATTTTCTCCCCTTCTCTTGGACGCTGAGAATTTCCTCAATTAATCAAGCGGGCGTCTTAGCTCCATAAGAGTGTAATCCAGACATTCGGCCATTAGTTATATCCAACAGCCACATCAGCAACATGAAATCTATACAATACAACAATATTGGTAGAGATTGTTTTCATCATTTAGCAAACATAAAAAATTAAAAAATATTTAATAAATTAAAATCTTACAACCAGTTTGCATCAAATTCGGCATATCTATAAAAATTATTTCATCTAGATTTTTTGATAATATTTGGTCATGTGATAACCATCTAAACAATTGTTTGAGACAAAATGGTTAAATTGTTTTTATTGATTGACTAATATTTTTATTATCAGGGTGAAGCCTGAGAGGCAAACAATAATTTTTTTGCTCGAAAAAAACATTTTATTGAATTATTTTTAAAATATCATATAGATTGAGCTGTAGCACCTAGCTACTTAACTATTAAGGAATGTTACTTTAGAATTATTGCTCCCAAAAAATATAAAACCTTTTGTATTAAAACTTACCTGTACCAATTTATATAAAAAGTAAAGAAACCCTAACTTTGAACTGTAGAAAAGAAAAGAAAATTGTGTCAACACGCGTTTCTAGTCTTCATTTTACACAAAATTAAATAATATGAAATGTATATTTAAATTAAATACATAGATTGATAAATTATAGTTTTATAACAACATAAAGTATAGGTACATAGAAATTGGCACAATATAATTACGTATTCCCTTCGATTTTATTATATTAGCCTTAAAGATATTCATAAATTGTAACACTTTCACTTGGAAAAAAAACAAATAAATGGGGTTGCCATGGGCACAAAAGTGGCCCCAACTTATGATATATTAACCATAGGATATTTAGAAGTTTAATTTCATAAGAAATGTTCTTCGAAATTTGATCCGTCCAATTTGTGATTATACTAGACGTTTTTTTTAAATTTCTTGACGATTGCTTTTTTTATGGTTCGATAACTTTGGAGATTTTAATATTCTTATAGAACTACTTAATGAGTTAGATGCCATTATTAATTACACCTGTGTTGAAAGCAAAATCAGTAGAACTTTTCTCGATGTACTAGATACTTTATATAAATAATGATAAAATTGAAACTGATATTTTTAAGAAAGATACACAATCTGATATGATTCTATCATTTAAATCTCATCATCCGAGACACACCCGATGAAACATCCCATATGTTTTATCCAAACGTATCAATATGATCGGTTCTGAAGAAAATCGATGCGTGCAACAATTAATCAACCTCAAAAACAATTTAGTCAAATCCTGTTACCCTATTAAACTTTTTGAAGATGTTACTACAAAGGAATATTTCAAACCTACTTCTACAAACAAGAAAAACCATATCCTCTTATATTCCAATTTAATAAATTTAGTACCTCTATCATTTCCAAAAAATAAAAACTATAAATTGTTTAGCTAATTTCTTATCAACTAGTAAACTATTAGCTAATACAGAACCTTGCAGCTCATATAAATAATCTAACAACTTATTTAATTTGAACATATTTTTCATATTGTTTGATTTTGTGCAAACTGAAGAACAGAAACGCGTTTTTACACCTTTTTAAAAAAATTTCTACAGTTCAAAGTTTAGGTTTTTTCTTTTATTTATTATTATAACAACCGAGTCCTTTTATCATTTTTCTATATCAGAAGTAACACCCGATTTCTATTGGCAAAACAAAGTGATTTTTACAAGAAATTTCTATGACAAATTTTCTTGAGATTTGGCACTTGTCCACCAAGATCTCTTGAAAAGCTTTTGATGTAAAATCCTTAGTGTCTGACCCCTAAGGTCACAAGACGTCCGGCCGTCTGGGGGAAAATGAAACTGGGCCAAATGTACTTTTTGTTCTATGAGACTAAATTTCATTCAAAAGTTGGTGGCGTCATTTCCATCAATTATTTTTAAAAAGCTACATATGAGTGTATGTATGGATGTGTGTATGTATGTATGGAGTGAGTGTATGGATGACGAAGCCAATAGACTATTTATAGCAAGTTCTTTCTACGATATATTAACTAATTTTGTTACTATTATGGTCAGGATTTTTTTTTAGTACATTTTGACCCAAATTTATTTTTCATAAAGTCATCGCGTGACCTTAGGCGGGGGAGGGGGGCAGAGTCAGAAGAACCTAGCAACTTTTACCTCAAAAACTGGGCAAGATAACTTACTAAACGGGTGCTACATTTCATGCAAATCTGTCATAGAAATTTCACTCTAAAACAAAAACTTGGTTTTGCCAATAAAAATCGTGAGTTACTTTTCTGCCTCACCGATACTGTATATAACCATTTTCTATAAATTTGGTAGAGTTATGTACTATTAGAAGCTAAACAAGCAGTATGACTTTGAACTATTTTTTACCTGATAATTCGAGTATATTAGGTTGTTCATTTATTTTTGTTTTAGAAATGGGGAATTGCTGCTTTCAAGATTATGAGAGTCGTCAGGGGCTGTTGTCTCATGATACGTATATGAGAGCGAGTTGTTCAGACTTTGATGAGATAATCACACATGGTCCTAGACAAGTTGTTCATACCTCTAGTGTGACCTGGAACAACAATTCAGCGGCGTCCACATCAGTCACTCTGCCCAATGATGCATTATTATCCCCAGACACTCAGCAACCGACAATTGTTTACAAATATGCCGATTTCCCCTTTTTAATTGACCAGGCAGTTGCCCAATGGATTGCTTCTGATCGAGTCATGCTGTTGTTGCGAGGTCTGCCTGGATCTGGTAAAACCACTTTGGTTGACATCTTACGTCACAAATATCCCAATATCAATGTTGTCACCACTGTTGAAAGTGACAATGTTGATGCTCAGTGGTAAGTTGTATTAAAAGCTAAGTACAAGTTGGTATTTTTAACAAATTGATAAGACAGGCTGCACCAATATAATTCCAATATTAATCTATTAAATGTAATGAAACGTTAATGTTATGGTATCATTTACCATGAAGGATACTCCCATTACTCTTTCAATGCATAGAAATATAAATCCAATTGGTACCTATTCTCAAATAATAGTCATAGTTTATTTGATTTTAAATAGATGTAGCCAAAATTAAACGCCAGTTGTCACATTTAAAAAGTAAACCTCGTGATCACAGGCGGGTACTGACTAGGATTTCATACTACCCGTGATTCGATTTAGGCGGAAATTTGGAGAGATTCACTGATATTTTTGGAATAAATCAGTGTGGAAGCCGGGCTGAGGGCTGATGACGTCATCAGGCCCAAAAATGAAGTTTGTCTGATTGACTCCAAATTTGGAGTGTTGGTCCACTAGGACCTAAATAATACAAACCATAAAAAGTAACTTTAAAATATTGGTTATCGATTTATTTGTCTAAAAATCACTTGATTGGCTCGAAAATCCAAAAGAAGCATCCAGAATGTATCTAAAACAATGTGTTAAATTTTGAGATGGCCTATTTTTATGGTTCCTGAGATAAAGGGCCAACAGTTCAGGGCAAGTCTGCTAAAATTGATTATTTTAAATAAAAGATTAATCATCCAAAATTGCTTATAATAACCTATAATTAATTTCTAAATCATTTTCAGTGTGTTTTTAATTGAATTCAGTCACTAAAATAGATTTTTTTTAAATTCTATTTTGATTCATTGTTCAGGCTTGGGCCCAAACTCAAAGGACCTCAAGTAGAGACTTTGGGTAACAGTAGGATACTTTTACTAGGCACACTGATCAAGTATCAGATATGAAGCATATACATATGTATGTCAGATTTGAAGATATTCCTATGAATTATTCTAAATCTATTAGTAAATATAATTTCTAATTTTTCCTATCTAAATATAAAGGATTTTCAGAAATGGCCAAATTTGGGCACAAAAATTTCATAACTTTTTTGAGAGAATATTGTTTTAAATGTATACTGAAATCAAACATTTTTGGCTCTTAGGTTACAACCTATAGATAAAAATCAATATTTTCAAAAACCCAGATGTAATATATCTACCAAATATTAATCAATTTTATTAATATTTGACTTCAGAATCGATTATTTTTTGTAAAAAATGTACATTTTGGCCCAACTTTTATTTTTTATATCAGAAAAATTTGCAAGAGAATTTAGTACACTGATATCAAATTTCATTCCAATCGATTGAAGCTTTTTTTAGCAGTTTCCGATTTTCTTCAGGGGGAGGGTATTGCCTTCACCATCCCCCTCCCCCTGTGACTACGAAGGATTGCTGAACATTGAGCTGTTATTTTGAATCTGCATCCCAAGTTTAATTGATAAAATATTACCTACAATGGGACTACTATTTATTTGGATTGGGTATCTGAAAACACATTTTAAAAGCTTAGATTATTATTTGCTGACTCAAGTTACAAGAAGTTTAACTTGCTGAAATATGTTTCTCAATTATTTACATTGTAGAATATTAATCGAAAACTGAGATTGAAATTGAAATTTTGTCAACTGAAGCAAAATGAATCCAAAAAATCTCTTTTGTATTTAGAGTATATTCTTTCAGATTTAAAATGACACCCCTGTTCAGTATATATCTAAATGTTACTTATTTTATTTTTTACAGTTCAAATGGAAACGGAACGCACCACAATGGCAACAAAACCAATCTTATAAACCGAGCATTTAATATTTGCCAAGAGACCAAGAGCCCAATAGTGATAGATCAGTGCAATATTCGACAGTGGGAATGCCGCTATTATATAGATCTGGCCAACAGATTCAGCTATCTAGTCCTGGTGGTCACTCCCAAGACACCTTGGCGATTTGATGTGGAAGTTTTAGCTGCAAAAAACTTTAACAGTTTTTCAGTAGAACAAATTGAACAACAGGTTGGTGCTGAACATGTTTTCCATTTGGAGCATGTACATTTGATAACTGCTATGTAGTTTTCATGGAAACTTTTAAGACACCTAGGTAGACATTGAACCGTTATTACCTATATATTTTTTATTAATTAATATTGAATATATTACCTTATGTGATCGTTTTAAAGATATTTATTATTAAATTTGTTCACCAAACATCAATATGGTTATGCGGGAATTGAGCTATCAAAGACACACGAACAATGTCTGGGGAAAAATCTAAACCAATTCACAATCACTTTTTTCAGAACAACAAAATTCTGAATACTTGCAAAATAGTCGATGAAATCGTTCATGTTTCTATTTTTAATTTAATCGCTTACTTTTTGTGTAATCAAAACAAAAATTGTGTCAAAGAATATTCGTGTTCCAATGTAATCAATCTAACATAAATATACCTACATATTTCAAAATTTGTATGAATGGTAAACTTGTTGTTTTATCTAATCATATTTTATAAATAAACATACCTACTGAACTGGCAAAAGAAATACTCACCAAATGGCCGGAAAATATTTTAAAAAGGAGAGATTCAATTATTTTTTCATCACAGAAGATAACACATTTTATTGGAAAGAAACAGTTTTTAAATATGTAAACACTAAATTTTCATTTAAGCAATTAGATTTTTAAAATACCACTCCATTTTGATAACGCTCTTATCTAATTTAAAAATATTATTATGATAGAAATAAACAACTGTACTATTTAATATTTTAGGTTGAACAATATGAAATGCTTTATCCTGCCTATATTGGCTGGTTTCTCAGTCTAGAGGATTCCCATCGCCTTACAGACATTGCCTCAGAAGTGCTGGACACTTTGGCTGATATGGAGGATGTTAGAATTCGATTTTTTGAAACTGTCAGCCTTCCGATAAGTAAATTTATTTTTAATGGCACTAAAATGATAAATGATGTACATTGAAATAAATTATTAATTAACGTGTATATATTTGAGTAGTGAGCTAAGTCATCTATTTTTATTAGTAGATAATTGAGCAAGTGCATTTATTTACGTTGGCACTCTTTTCAAAAGTAAAACAATCTTTTGTAACAGTGGGTGACCGTTTTTCTTCTCTATTATGTATTTTAACTGAATAATTTTATAAATTGTTACCTACATATTTCAGTTAATTTTTTCTATTTTCTCAACCATAGGTATGTCCATAGATATAAAATATATAAGTCTTATCTTCCAAGCACAATACAACCTTATTCATGAGACGAGTAAATTTCTAAATTCGTTTAAGCTAGACACTTTATTTAAATTCAGCTTTGGTGTTTGGTTTGGAGAATTTAATGTCGACCTTTATGATGGGGGGAGGTACTGTCTATCGTCTACAACATGGAAATTATACTTTTTTGTTTTATTCTTGATCTAATCAATGCAATATACCGACTTTTGACAGTTTTCTCCTTTTTATCAATCTATACATAATATATTAAGCGTCTTTCTCCCAGATTGGTATTTTCCGTAGAACTTGGAGCGTAGGTATTTACATAGTTGATTTTAATAGATGGGGTAGGTCGTTAAGTTTTGTCACAGTTTGCTTGGGTGTGGCTATTTTTAACTTTATTTCTGGTATCCTAATTGTATGAAACTGACTCTATAGAACAGAGAAAAACAGGCTTTTCCGAGAAAAGTGGAGACGCCTTTGAGCTTTGAATGCCGAATATAATAATACATAATAATAATATCCGTGCATAGTCGAGCTTAAAGTGTTGGACATAGCTCAAGATCTCTATCGATTCGATCGGATTTGATAATCAGAAAGTGGAATGACTGTGGTAGCTATCGGATTAAATGGTGAACTACGTTGAATTGTACCTCTGGTAGGTCGCTGTTGGCGGCTGATACTGTTTTTTTATAGTCAAACACCCAATTTGTCTTGTCTGTATATATTTGGAGATAAATGTTAATATCGGCTTCCTATTCTATTCTATAATACAGTTATTGAAATGTATTAAATGCTTTTGTTGCTGGATTGTAGAGTACTTTTTCTTAAAAGAATTTAACTAAAAACAAGAAATGAACGAGGACTACGTGAATACCAGGACGCTCAACTAGGCTTTCAGTGTTAATTTTACCAAGAGGCTGAATTCATTAATA
>JAUYWI010115139.1:0-10654 GCA_034780595.1 Parotoplana pacifica
TTAATGATATGAGAAAAACAAATTCTCTTTGTAAACAATGAGGAACAGAATTCTTGTAGAGATTATCTAAACCTTTCCATAATTAATTACTGTAATGGCCAACTCTACACGACTTAATTCATTCAAAGCTCACACAAACATGCAACTCTCCGACCTAGACATGTACCGGCCCGACCCAAACATGTGACGATCCCTACTAACAATGTGACGGTCCGACCTAAACATGTGACGATGCGAACTAGCCTTGTGACGGTCCGACCTAAACATGTACTGATCCGACCTAAACATGTAACAGTCCAACTAAACATGTCCTGATCCGACCTAAACATGTACTGATCCGACCTAAACATGTACAATTTGAAATAAGACCGTTTACAGAATCATCATTGAGGCGGCAGAAAAATTCCTCCAGAAAAAGAAAGTTTCCAGCAGACACAGCCCCTACTGGAATGAACAAATTGATAAACTAAACAAAGAAACAAACAAACTGAAGAAGAAGGCCCAGCAAAGAAAGTGGAATTAGAAAAAGTAAACCAAAGGTTAGCAGAGAACGGTTTTTGGAGGGAACACATGAAGGATCTTTGGAGGGAACCGAATTGTGAAAAGACTTGGAACACAATCAACTGCCTGGCGACTGGTCAAAACAGTGACAGGAAGAATGAGTGCCTCATAGTGAGGAATAAGCAACTGAGAACCGATGTACAACACGCCGAGTGAACCAAAGAATCTCCCACTGGGAAGATCTATGACAGGCTTCACGAACCGTCCCGGAGATTCCTCTAAGCAAAACAGAAAGAGTTTTCTATAAGATAAACAACAATTCTATGAGATATGTCGTCCATACAATGTGACTGCAATATTTCTTTGTATCTGAACACTCCAAGAAAAATGTGTCTGAGACAAAATGGTCAGCTATAAAAATACATAAATTGTGTGTTTGAGTGAGGATCAAATTCAATGGTTTATCAAAAAGAAAACACTTCTTGGAGGAAGCTCATCAAATGAAGAGTCAAATCAAAAGTGCAAAACACAAGAAAACTGTGCAAATTGTATTATCTGAGAAAAGCAGAAAAATAATTTTAATTATAACAATAAGTTGCAAGCTTAGTCTTCAATAAATGACCAATGAAAAGTAATGGACTCTGAAGCTATCAAACCGTCAGCTTCTAGCACAAAGTGGTGGAGTTGTAATAATGATGGCATTAGGTATTGGGAATACACAGAAATCGTCCCATGCGCCGATAATTACTTAAAATATTAAAAATGAATAAACAAGTTTTCAACAAAAGTATTTGTAGACTTTTAAGCAATATTCCCTAAAGTTGCTCTCAGGCGTACTAACTCTGTAATGGTCCATGGAAGACACCACATTAGAACCAAATTTCAAATCAATTGGTAAACGTCTTCCGACTTTGTGATTTTAGTAAAGCAACTGCAATAACATCAACACCGGGAATACCGTCACTCATTTAAATGCATCCATTGTATTAGGATTAATCAAAACTGTATGTATGTTTCAAATAAAGCACTTACCAGATGCTCTTCCGTCTCTAAACTTTAGATCTACCCTATAACGTTCATTCATCAGCTCCGGCTCTGTAAACAAAATATGTTCACTAATTGAGAAATACCAAACCAACCTCATTTTCTGTTGTATAGAGGTTAGTAACAACCACCGAAAACTAATCACGTGATTGGACACTGTCCAGTGACGTTAGTTCCTTGGTTGTAAGGAAGCATGCACTTCTCTTGGTTTGGCTTAGTTGGCTAGAACCTCTGACAGCGTTGTGCCTTTTAATAAAACAATCGCTATGGTTTCCAATATGTGTTTTCTGAATATCTTCTACTTTTTCTTTATTTATGCAAATTTAACAACTTTCCTTTATTTTATACTTTGATATGAAATATTCCAACATTTTATATTGCTAAAGCTGTGATTATGCCTGGCTGATGAGGCCCAACAAGGCCCAAACAGCTGTCCTGGCCAATCATTAGCGAGTAATATAGATAAGTAGTATATTTTTATCAAACTATTCCTGTTTGTTGTGCAGTTAGCTGTACCAATCGATGGAGCATACAAAATAAGGAACTCGAGTGTTAAAGAATGAAAGTTAAATGACGCTATGGAAAATTGATAAAAGTAAAATGCGCATTCCAGTACACCAAACACCTTACAAAGGGAAATCTTGAATTTCATTGGTTGGCTCATTTGAAGCAGAGATAATAAAATTCTGCTTATTCATCTCATACGTAAATCGCTCAGTGCTCTATCTAGCCTCTGAAAACTGTGGTTGGTATAATTGAAATCTGTGGTAATCCACAGATGGTCAGGTTAAAGCTAATCATAGAAATCTCAAAATAAGCTCAAGCCTAAGGGAGTAGACAATAGAAATCTCTCTGTACTTCTATGTACTTCTAATAGATGGCATTCATTCAGTGGTATATACAAGAAACAAAATGTATCTCAAATTAGGTTTCCTTACCATTGGGAAGAATCAACTGAGCTCCCCATCTTTTGTCATTGTTTATATAGGAAAAGTCATCGTCGCCCTTCAGTTGACAGCCATCACACTTTGTCTGTTCCGAAGTGCCATCAGAAAGAAACTTTGAAAAGATATAACTGGTTTCATTTGCTTTTGGTATAGAATCAGCTTTTTTAAGTTTGAACGAGCCTTTCACAAATGGCGTCCAAGTATCATATATCAATCTGTAATAGTGAAAGTCCTCACCAATAGACACATCTTGTGTGGTAACGGTTGCTACATAAATCCAATCAAATGGTCGTACTACAAAGGACAAAGGTTTTAATATTCCATCAAGTCATTTACAATTTGTACGAAATTATTTAGCTGGAAAAGTGTGAAAACTAATTTAATTTTATTCTTATCAGTCAATTTAAAAAATGAAATGTTCTATCTACATTTGATACAAATAACAACAATAAAAATTGAAATTGAACGCCAAAACGTATAAAATATTGTGCTAAATATTGAAAATCATCAAAATAAAATGAAAGTATTTTTGTCGTGGAATTTAATTCTCCAGCTTTGGATTGAAACAAACTAAATACAGAAAGAACGCTCTGCCACTCTCCAGAAGCTCAAAAAGCTCTGCATAAGATACTATCTAGCCTTACAAGCCAGTAACTCCGGATTCAAATCTACCAGCGACTGGGAATCAATCACATACAAAACTTTAATTTTACAAAGTCAAAAGCAAACAAGATAGGCCATGGTTACAAGAATAAAACCAAAGAAGACCGGCCAGGGTTACAAGAACAGAAGCGAAGATAGGCCAGGGTTACAAGATGATAAGCAAATAAGATAAACCAGGGTTATAAGATTAAAAGCAAAGAAGATAAACCAGGGTTATAAGATTAAAAGCAAAGAAGATAGGCTAGGGTTACAAAAGCAAAAGCAAATAGAGGCCTGGGTTACAAGATGAACAACAAAGAAGATATCCCAGGGTTACAAGATCAAAAGCACGGAAAATAGTCCAAGGCTACAAGATCAAAGACAAGGAAGATAGCCGAGGGTTGCAAGATCAAAAACAAGAAAATAGGCCAGAGTTACAAGATCAAAAGCAAAAAAGATATCCCAGGGTTACAATATCGAAAGCAAAGAAGATAGGCCAAAGTTACAAGATCAAAGACAAGGAAGATAGCCCATGGTTACAAGATCAAAATCAAGGAAAATAGTCCAGGGTTGCAAGATCAAAGACAAGGAATAATAGTCCAGGGCTACAAGATCAAAAGCAAGGAAGACAGCCCAGGGTTGCAAGATCAAAAACAAGAAGATAGGCCATGGTTACAAGATCAAAAACAAGAAGATAGGCCAGAGTTACAAGATCAAAAGCACGGAAGATAGCCCAGGGTTGCAAGATCAAAAACAAGAAGATAGGCCATGGTTACAAGATCAAAAACAAGAAGACAGCCCAGGGTTACAAGATCAAAAACAAGAAGACAGCCCAGGGTTACAAGATCAAAAGCACAGAAAATAGTCCAGGGTTACAAGATCAAAATCAAGAAGACAGGCCAGGGTTACAAGATCAAAAGCAAAGAAGATAGGCCATGGTTACAAGATCAAAAGCACAGAAAATAGTCCAGGGTTACAAGATCAAAGTCAAGGAAGATAGCCCAGGGTTACAAGATCAAAAGCAAGGAAGATAGACAGGGTTGCAAGATCAAAAGCAAAGAAGATAGACAGGGTTGCAAGATCAAAAGCAACCACTGGTTTCATGGATTGTTTGTCTACAGCTGGTTTGATGGATTGTTTGTCTATAGCTGGTTTGATGGATTATTTGTCGACAATTTATTGATGGATTGTTTGTCTACAGCTGGTTTTATGGATTGTTTGTCTATAGCTGGTTTCATGGATTGTTTGTCTACAGCTGGTTTCATGGATTGGTTATCTACAGCTGGTTTCATGGATTGTTTGTCTACAGCTGGTTTCATGGATTGCTTGTCTACAGCTGGTTTTATGGATTGCTTGTCTACAGCTGGTTTCATGGATTGCTTGTCTACAGCTGGTTTCATGGATTGCTTGTCTACAGCTGGTTTCATGGATTGCTTGTCTACAGCTGATTTCATGGATTGCTTGTCTACAGCTGATTTCATGGATTGTGTGTCTACAGCTGGTTTCATGGATTGCTTGTCTACAGCTGATTTAATGGATTGCTTGTCTACAGCTAGTTTCATGGATTGCTTGTCTACAGCTGGTTTTATGGATTGCTTGTCTACAGCTGATTTCATGGATTGTTTGTCTACAGCTGATTTTATGGATTGCTTGTCTACAGCTGGTTTCATGGATTGCTTGTCTACAGCCTCTCTCAGACTGTTTGTCAACAGCTAGTTTCATGGATTGTGTGTCTACAGCTGATTTCATGGATTGTGTTTCCACAGCCGGTTTTATGGATTATTTGTCTACATATGGTTTTCTAGAGCTGGTTTCAAGAATTGTTTGTCTACCGTTTTGTTAATTCAAGAATTTAATTTAATAGTAAATTTATTATCAATGCATAGAATAAAACTTCTTCCAGTTGCGGCGCATGGGAGGGGTTGTAGTGTCCCTGGTCACTTTAGGGATTATGTCCACAGATGAACTTAAAGTGAGTCACGACCGGGGCTCGAATCCGGTACCTCCTGATTTTTTGTCCAGCGCTCTAACCATTCGGCTACCAGCTGCTCTAGAATAAAACTTTTATCAATGCATATAATACAACTTTTATTTTATGCATTGAAAGCGAGTTCTACCTGTTATACTAAAGGCCACTTCCAAAGCGAATAAATCAAAGAACATGAAAGTGGGTGATCCACCTCGAGATCATGTCGAATACTTGCTAATTTTAAAACTCATATTAATAGCTTTCCAGTAAGTCTTTTATTAAAATAACATTTTAATATTAACAATAAACAATCTTAATTAAAAAAACAACGATCGGAAAGCTTGAGAGTGTATGGTGTTCATAATGATATAAACACACAATTTGAAGTTATTAACAGTGTTTACACATGAATTTCGAATGCTGAAGACACATCGGAGACCACATTCTGCACAAGAGCAATTTTATTTTGAATTAAATGCTACAAGCTCTACTTTTGCGTGATATGGTCGCTTAATCTTCTCGTACTTCTACTGGCATTAGTGTTCCGATAAACAGAAGAAAGACGGATGGTACCAAGACCAAAAGACCAAAACTAGTTAAGACATTTTTCAGCAAAATCGGGATTCTTAATGTTGCAAAATTAAGCAAATGCCATCGTTTTGTTTTATATTTCACACTATAATTCGATACCATTCTGTTGGTGATATTAACACCGGCATTTGGGCGAGTGTAGTAATGAATCACCTCTGACGTTTTTTTGTATCGTTGTTAATTATATTTACTTTGTGCATTGATGAAAACAAAAGCACCACTTTGTTGTTCTTTGCCTTGTACGATCTCATTTGAATGTGGTTTTTGTTTCATGCAAATCCCTTGCACAGCTACGCAGCGACTCTTGTCATTTACTCAACCAATTCCAAAACAAAATAAGTCCCAATATAGCTAACATATGTCCACATCATCCTACACACTTGAATGTCTGTGACGTATGGTCAAATCCCTCAGATGTAATCAAATTCATAACCCACACTGTGAGGAGTACCCTTTACAAAGTGTGGGGGTTACAACACAGCAAATATTGTAACAGGAAACTTCGTCCAAGAAATGGACATTAATCTATCCCTTAGGTGAATGATCTAATCCTTTGATTACTTTTATCAAACGTCCCGGCACTCCCGGCGTTCTGATACAACCCAGATGAGATCTCTAGAAATAGAGTGGAACGCCTTTTCTAAGCCAATAAATACTGCTGACAAATCTTTTATTTTGTATCGCGCTGCTTTAGAACAATGATTGTTTGAATGGTTGACCTGCCAGATTTGAAACCAAATTGGGTCTCTGCCAAAACAATCTCAGTTAGGTTAGCAAGCTGGTTGTTGCATATTTGTGCCAGGAGTTAACCCACAAAGTCTAATAGAAAGCGCCCCTGTAATTGATGAGGTCTGTCTAACCACCTTTGCCTTTGTAGAGGGTGACCATTTCTGCCTCCTGCAATGCTTGATATATATCCCCGTTTCTACCGTTGTTTGGCCATAAAGCTCATTGCCTCCAACCTTAACATATTTTGAAGCAATGCTGTTGCTCAGGGGACATTTCCCGCTTTTCAGCTCTTTAATGGCACAAAAGATCTCTTCCCCAGTAGATGTGCCGACAAGGCTGTTCACGAGCCCTTGTTTGAGAGATCAATGGTGGTCATTGTGCAGTTTTGCTTAAACAAATTCTAGAAATATTGATAACTGTTGGCTTATCACAATCTCCATTTTTAACACTTGTAGCCATATTGGCTCAGATGTACTACTCATTTCTAGGGTTACCTGCTTGACTCGTCTAGAGTCCTGCCTATCTATAGCTATCCCAGTCTGATCAGGGAGATCTCAGAGATAAGTTGGCTTTGCAATTTTGACATCTCTTATTGCCTTGTTATATGTGTCTCGAGTTATGTTGGAAAATGTGTGCTTTAAATTTGGTTGGCCTTCCGCCGGACTTCAAGGAGTGGTTTTGGTATGTCGATTTTCCTGTACCAAATCAACACCGATTATTTTTCTAATAAATAGTGTTAAGTATATACTGTGGGGCAGAAAAACGGCCAGCTGCATATCCTTCTTTTCCTTCTTTTCATCAACAATATCAGAGCCTAAACATTGATTGATGTTAGTAAATTTAACAAATATACTAATTTTTCGGTATGGAGGAAAAGGCCATTGTCATTTGTATTGTGCGTTGCTTGGGTTGCTAATATTGCGTAACCAGCATAAATGTATGGGATTGTTTAAAAAACAAGTACCGAACAATATTGTCTGTTGTACAAAACGTCGGTTTAATGACAAACACTGCACAATGATTGTGTGATATATAAAACATCAGTCAATTTTTATTGGTTATTTTTAATAGTCTTACCAGTGGATCCAAGAACACAGTGTTGGACTGTTGTATACATCATGAGCCATAATAAAGCCATGATAATTGTCATCCTCATCGAATTGCAGGCTAACTTCCCGAACAGTTTCAACTAAGATGTTGTATTGCAAGAAACAACACACATTTTGTGTTGTTTTTTACAATACAAAATCTTAGTTGAAACTGTTGTTGTTCAAATTACAACTGGCAACTAAAGCTATAATTACAAAAATAAGAAAGCATGTAATCGATACCGATATTAATACACACTTCATATTTTCGGACTTTTGACACAATATTGAATCATCAAATGCAAGACCAAGTTCATTCATAGTCCACACACAAACTTACTTGATTTAAACTGCAAAGCGAAGTTTAGTACTATTCAACAATTCTATAATTCTTTAGCAACTGGATAAATTATCGTCAATGCAGATATTTTATTAAATAAAGTAAATCAGAAAAATATTGGAATTGCAATCAGGTTATTATTCAATTAGTCGATGTCTATATTTCTATTTGTCACTATCTACGCATCATACCTATTAACGGTTAAAGCCTATTGTGGGGTACACATGCACCCCAGCTATATTTGGAATAATGTCTAACAAGCTGTGAAGTAGATTGGAAACTGCCCTTCTGTGACTTTTATTATTTTATTAGGTTTATTTAATAGGTATTATTGTCACTGCAATATATTTAGCCATAATTTCGTACGGTGAGTCTTTATGATAAAGCCTTATTACAAAGGCTTTACATAGTAAAAATGGAGCAGGCTTTAACCGTTAAATAATGTGCTATCTCTGCCATAGAGGAATCAAAGTCACAGAGGTCCAACTTCTCCGTATTTGAAATGAAGCAGTGCATAAATGTAAGAATTGTGTGTAAATTAATTGGGTAAGTAGAAGTCTCAATTATTGTTAGAAATGTAAGGGGTAAAACAGTTATGTCCAAAAAAGAGATACTTTTCTTCTATCGCCAACGCAATGTTAAAATGTAAGTAAATGTAGATATGCTTCCTTACCATTTATAAAATTCAAACATAGAATTAGAAATTTACAACATTTATAAAGACTGGTAACTCTGTATTTTCTTCCTCCATGAAGAGTTATCTGTGATCTATGCAGTAAACATCTTGCACATTCTCTCCACTGGCTACCCATTGAAAAAATATTTCAATTTAAAGTGAAGGCTTTAAGACATAGAGCTGTATACAAAACTGGCCCATACTATCTTCAACATACAGTTTAGATCAAGTAATCGGGCTGCTTGACTGGGGAGTAGGAGTCTGCGTAATTAGACAATCAAATTGCATTTGAATAAGGAATAATAGGACATTGAAATGTTTGCCAGTTCATCGATTAAAATATTAACCAAGAAAAGAGCAATGGTTGCTGATTTCATTGCCATTTTCATAGATTGATATATGGTATATTTTGGTCTATGATCGTTTCTTTACTCTTTGGGCGTATATTACGAGGCATAGATGTAAGAAACGCATTTCTTCTGCAAACATGTTGCTAGAAAGTTGGTACAATCTCGGCATCCATTTGGAGAAAATGTCCATTAAACGCGAACCAATTTGCTTATGTAATAAAATTGTGACCCGTTATTCGTACTCTCTTGAACTCTGTGTTGGCGCACTTGACAAATCTGAAGAACCTCTAGCAACAGACACTTTATACAATTGACCGAATCGTGAGGATCCCATACTAACTTTAACAACTTTTTTAAGAGCCATAGATATATGATACAATAGATTAGAAATAGAAAGGCGATTTGTAGTAGTGTGTCATACTCAAAAGATCAACAATCCCATAAAAGGAGCCATAGATGTGTTTCAAAATAATAATAATAAAATACAAACTGCAACCATGAAGTCATGGCGGGAGTTCTTTTAAAGACCGAATTTAAAAAGTGAATTATTTCTCTAGTAGATGAGATGTCACTAATGGGTGTGTTGTTGATGGAACAAAAGCGAGCAATATCCCTACGCAGATGATTTGTAGATGGGTAGGCCAGAACCAAAGCCAGAGGAGGTCGCGATGAGTTTGAGGAGATATTACGCTCGTACTCTCTCATAATGTGTCCTAGTAACTTGAGCTGTCGCTGACGAAGGCTGCAAGAGAGGTTCTATGCCAGAACTTCAACATTATATCGAATGTGCGGCGTCTACATTTGCTAGTATTGAAGTGGTCATTATGATAGATTCGAGACCGTATACATATAATAAGTCCACTATTGCGAATAGTACCTAATCTACTTTTGTTGGAGGCTGATGAATTGAAAATGCGGGAAAGACAATGAGCGGTACTTCAGGTTTGCTTTCGTTAATTTGTAAGCCAACACGACTGGCTTCATTGAGCTGTAGATGGATCGCGACAAAGAAGTGCGATGTCGTCAGCACAAGCAAGAGCGGCAAGAAAATGGCTGGATATGTACAGATTGTTTATTGTGTATGTAAGCGTCGACGTCTGAGAGAGTGTGACGAAGGACATAGTCTAGCCGCACCATAAAATTAAAACGACCAAAAGGATCACCTTGAAGAAAGACTTCCGTGGTTGTGATGAATTGCTCAGTTGGGCCCTGAGATGTTTGAACCCAGACAGGGCTAAAACCACACTGATTGGGTTACAAAAAGGATTAATGACTGGAAGTATGGTATTTAAAATGATTAATTCCAGTATAGTTTGGCAATAGTGCACAGCAGAGAAATGCCATGCTGAATATCAAGTGATATTGAGTTTCCTTTTTAGGAAGAGAAATGATGGATGCTATTCTCCAGATTTGAGGTACGCGTGTATTATGGTCTTCTCCGGGTGGGCAGGAGATGCGTTTAGTAAACAGGTGACTTCTGCAGTAAGACCATGCTGTGTGAGGACTCTGGTGGGATGTTGTCAGGACCTGAGGCGTATCAGATTTATTAGCATTAATAGTGCATAGTCATTATACCCTGACAAAAGGTTGGCTTGCAGATCATCCCAAGGACTCTAGCACAATTCCAGACCACTACTAGTTTCACCCTTGTTAGGGATCGTCAGCTGAACATAGGAAATTGCCGAACCCAAGCTCATACCACTTGAAAAGTAGCGAGCCTAGGAGCTCTAGAATCCAATTTCAGATCTGCGCTTATTGGTATCACACCAACATTAAG
>JAUYWI010115150.1:0-10654 GCA_034780595.1 Parotoplana pacifica
ACCATAATTGTTTTGTAGAAATCTTCTGGCCACTTTCCTTGATCGTACATTGAATTGCAAATATCGGTGAGAATTTTGATTGTTTTTGAGTTGAGGCATTTAAGTAGTTCTGCTGGTATTCCATCCGTTCCTTCTGCTTTCTTTGTCTTCATAGGTTTAAAAGCTTCTTCAACTTCACATTGTACTACTGATGGTCCTCTAAAGCATTCTTATGTACAACATATTATGTAATACATTAATTTAGATTCACCAGTATAAACAACTACAAACGGTTGTTCTTTTATTATTATTATATGTAATATATTAACCATCAGCTTAATCTCTTTACCTTCCAGAAAAAAGCGCTAGTTGAGCTATTAGCCTTTCATGCTGAAAAGGTTTAGCCAATGGATCTCCGCCATGCACTTGCAGCACCTCAGGAACACCATCTCCGTTTTGATCTGGCAGCATCTGGGCTGTGTAGAAGTTCATTAAACCATCAGCCGTCCGGTTATGAGTAAATGACCACAATTCGCCTCCTGTACGACCATTCACTGCAGTTAAGGCCTGCAACATGATAGAGAAGTGAGACTTTTTGCTTATAGTGGAATTGTTGCAATAAACCGTTTAATTTAGTTCTAATTGTCTACTAATATTAGTAAAAAGACCGTTATTTATTACTTTTTTTTTAAATAAAATCGGAAATTAGGTCAGATTTTAGTGACAAAATAATATTTATCAACAACTTTTTTTATTAAATATTCCAGAAAATATTATAGTACAGCATAACACATAACTATCGAATACCATGCTTTAAATCTCCTTTTATATTAAAATTCATGATCAGCCCCTTTCATAAAAAATAAAATTATGTAATGAAACAGTTTTTAAAAAGACTCTCTGCTTTTTGCGCTCGAAGTTTGTTTATACCACGTTTATTGTAGAAACATTTGTTTTGTATCTGAAAATATTCTTTCTTAGATTCATTTATAAGTACTAATGAGATAGGATAATTAAAAGTAACAACGATATAAACTGGAAATATAATTACATATAAATGAACTATTTTTACTATGACTAAAATGATATCATAGGGATTAGCTAGATAAATAATATCTATTCATCTAATATTCATATACAATTGGAAATGGATCATAAAATGCCGACCAAAAATTAAGAGAGCTCCATTTGCCGATTCCACTAAATGATACGAGTATGTGGAGTTTTAATCATATTTTCGAAATTTATGGAACGAGTTAATTTGTCAAAACAATATCTATATCTACCTATATTATACCACCTAAATGGGCAATAGATAGTTCAATTTTTGCATAGGTGTAGATATTTTGTAGCTAATATTGATATATGCTAACAGGCAATTTAATACATTACTATGAATTCAATATAACACACAAAAACTGTTTATAAAATGTACCTACTGTAATATAACTCAAGCTAGGTTTGTACAGAAAGTAATGGTTTGCTCTACGTAGCTTTTGAATTTCCATTATGAGTTTAGGATAATTTAACCAAAACGTGGAACAAAAGATAGTTGTGTAATATGTACGAGATGTTATTCGATCGCAAATAAATCATAGCTCACCCCACGTCTTCCACCAGCTACACAATCCAACCAACCATCTTTGTTCAAATCCGCATTACAGTTCACTGCATAGATTTCATTTAATGTCCATGTACGCCATAAAATGTCACCTGTTGCTCCACTGAGAGCCATTATTCCACCATAACATGGTGCCTTGTGTCCAAAATATATCACACAGCCTAGCGGGTTGTTGATACCTATAAATAAAATTTTTTTCAAAAACGATATACATACATAGTAGGTAAGGTTTGTAACGCTACTCACCGTAAAGCTAAATCGTTTTACATTTGAAACTACATGAAACTACATTCAAAGTACATGACAGTATCTTTAAAATTTTGATCTTTTAAAAGCCATATTCTCATTTAATTATATAAATACAGAGTGTTAAGAAAGTTACGTCCGGTTTTGATTAAGTTACTGTATGGGCAGCCAATCCTTCATCTGGTATCATAGGACTTTTCTTTTTTGAAAGTCACGTCAATGGTGATTCATACCTGGATATGTTACAAACTAAATTTTGGCCACAAGTGCAGTGTTACTTCCAACAAGATGGGGCACCATCCCACTACAACCAAAATGTACGCCACCTCGCTTACCCGATCTTGTTTTACCTGATTTTTTAACATGGGGTGTAATAAAAGATCTAGTTTATTCGAGAAAACCTCGAACTCTTCATTATCTAAGAGTGGCAATTCAAGAACAATTTACGACGAATGATATCGAAGCATGTCAAACAGTTTGACGAAGTATTCAAGAACGATTCAGAAAATGCATATTACATGAGGGTGGACATTTTGAAATTATGATTAGTTATTATTCAAATTAAGATCAATTGTTGATTTTATAATCGATATTATAAGCTATTAAAACCTACTTTATTGTATTTATATTTAGGTAATATTTAATGTTATAATAATAAAGTTTAGTAATATTCAAAATGGGACGTAACTTTCTTAACACCCTTATTTATATATATACCTAAACACATGGAAAATTAGCAGCGCCTTAATTTTTATAAAAATGAAACAAATAAAAATTACTGTTATTTTTTTCTGACAAATCAAAAATTAAATAAAAATGCTTTCTAGCCAATTTAAAGAGACATTGTGGAGTCATAAAAATGAAGTTATCGGTATATTTTCTGGGGCTTCTTTTTTATTTCTGGATTGCGGGCCATAATAACGCCCGCTGCGCCTCACATATTCGACAGTAGGATTTTAGGGATTTTTCAATAATTTCAATCGATCACGCTATTGACTTCAGAGAAAAGATGGTCTCTTCTTTTCTTCCACTAGTCGCAGCTTGTGATAAAGTACTCTGCGTCGTCTTTTGCCATTTCACAGTATTTACAGAATGTGGATTCTGTATTCTCAATTCTATTTAGATAGGCGTGGAGGAGGAAGGTGGGGACTTTCCTATTTTCATCTAGTGGATGTGATGGCGTCTTTGTGTGGTATGTTGAATTGGGATGAGGTCCACTGCCTTAAAGTTACCTTCCTGTTCTCTTTTTTTTCTATTTCTGGACTCATTAGGCCGACTACTGTATGTAGTCAATCACAACAACAAGAGCTCTTAATGCTGTAATCCAGTAAAGTGTGTGTATTTTTGCAGGCTGCACAGGGTATAGCCAGTACCCAATGGTCACCACGGGAAAAGCAATACATTGACCGCCAAATGACAACCTCTTGACGGTCCTGTAGGGATATTTATCCGGCGGGTGGGAGGTAGGTTGTCTAGTCCCTGGTCTCTTGGTGTTTCTGATGGTACTTCCTCCTATAGGCATTCACCACTAATTCCAGGTCAACCTTTAACCTTGTCTGATCCATTATAGGGCTCGGTGTATTAAAATGGGAATTATCTTTTTGTTAATTAGTTTTCGTTTGACAATCAGAATAGAAATAATATTTCAGCTACTTTTAACTATAAATAAACAATTATTATAATATAATATTAACTGCTTCTGATAGAACTCATAGGCCTTTAGCACCATTAAATGTAACTTACCTGTTCCAAAACCTAGAACAACATCCAATATTTGATCCTGATCTACATGAAGAGGACGAATAGCACTCTCCGTAATGTGCATTGGAATACCTTTTTGCCAGATATCTTCATCACTGATATCTGTGCACACAACTTCTCTGAAAATAATGTTTAAATGAACTAGCAGATGCAATTTTGTTATAAATATTATTAAAAACCAAAAGAGTCAAAAAGTGGGATAGCTCAAACCATAGATATAAAATTATTTTGAATGTTAACTTTGAATGGAATATAGTCAGCCCATTGATCATAGATAAAGATCAATGAGTCAGCCTATTGCATCAATCTAAGAGTAATTGCCGCATAGTTTACGTCAGTGTAAAATGAAATCACACTAAAATTGATATTTTGGATCGGTTTGGCGTTATTTAAACCTGGCGTATTTATGAAAGATATAAATTACATATGGTAAAGCTACGCCTCTAAATACCAAGTGTTTGATTAGCTTATTACATACAATTAAGACATAGATATTTTATGTGCGTGGTAAGTAATACAAAATCAAAATCAAAATATTTACGTGTGTAGAAATTAATGTGAATTCAAAATCAAAATCAAAATATTTTATTTCCCTAGTATTCGTATTCTAGCATTACGTTTAACTTTAATTTAATAAATCACAACAAATGTATATATGTAGTTAAAAACAATGTTTTTATTAACCAAAATTTTAATAACATAACACATAACAAATGTTTGTTTAATTAACGCGAATTTCTCGATAGTTGCCTGCTCGCGTTAATTTCATGATTTATTAAACAATAATTTTAGAATGTTATCTACAAGGTCTCATTTTATACTCGTAGAAAGAACGAGAAAAACTATAAGCAAGACCACTCGAATTCCGTGAAGAATATAAAAATTAGCAGTTTAAATTAGATTTATATAAAGCAACCTGACGTAGGTATGTAAGTGGACTCGGTTTTAATAAGCGACAAAGTAAAAACTAATAAAGTGTAAACTAATATCATAATTTAATGTCTCGATTAACTCAAAATTTGAGCAACCAACATAACTCCTAAAATTTCGGTGCTGAAGATACAGAAATTAGATAAATTAAAAGAAAAATTGGCACATTTCAGTTAACCATATCTTCTAACTTAACCGATTGTGATTAAATTTCTCTCACTTATCACTATCAGAGGCTACGAATTTGAAGCGATTAAAGAAATCGAATATATTATAAAGCAACAAGGTTTAATTATCAATGGCTTAGATTGTCTTTCTGAAAATCCGAATAAGTGAAATTTAGTACGAATTAGTATTAAAATGTTTTTCAAACGTTAATAAGAGAATCGAGTTGACTTCAAACTTGGTCTATAAGTATATCCTCACCATCAATGTTCAATCGAACTGTTTTTGTAGAATAAAAAAGGTTAAAGAAGTACTGATATAGGATCAACAATATAACAAGGATTGTCTTTCTGCTTTAAAGAATTACTTACTCTAATTTGGTGAAAGTTGAAGATTCCATTAAAATAAAAAAAAGAAGAAAGATGAAAATCACTATCAAAGTAATAACAAAACAGAAACCCAAAATTGAACTGGCATGTCGCTGACAGATCCCTTTCCGTGATGCAACTCTTCGACCCAACAAGCGTTCACGACGACGATGCTATTAAAAAAATATTTGTAAAAGATTAAATAATCAGTTATTACAGTTTTAGACAGCAATTATATAAAACTATTATCATAAAAATTATAGGTAAAACGTAAGTACAATTATGAAAATAAAAATCACATTTTGACGTTACCTGTTCACCAGGATTATGAATAAATGCCGAAAATTCTTCATTTTCTTCTTGGCTTTCATCAGACACAATAATGGAAGAAACAGTTAATTGATCTGAAAAGAATACTATTTTCTTTGGTTCGTTGAGATCACCTGGTGGTGTAAGCAGAGATTGGCTTTGTGCTTCACTGGCCATTATTAGGTACCTACTATAGAAAAAGGTTTTTAATATTTTTTAGATAAGTAATAATGACTAGTGAATATTGGAAGTGCGTCCAAGAAAGCATTTATAGACTTGGATGAAATTTGAAACCAAGGTAGATGTAGGTACATGACATGAAACAAAAATGTCATTATTGTAATATGTTAGTGTTATTTCAATGTTAGTCCAGTCATTATGCCTCACTCACTGCATTTCATCTCTCTAGTTAGGCTAATTGGTTGAACCAGGCATGTACACACACCCACTAAGTTGTATGCATAACTATGGTTATTCTAACCAGGTAGGTATTGTAGATCAAACAAACAGCCCTTGTAATTTTTCTTCAACCAAGGCAGTTATTCATTGTTACACTAGCAGTCTATGGACGTCCAAGGAAACTGCAGCGAAAAAAGATAACAGCTCTATTCAATGGCACTACAACATCACACAAAGAAACATTCCTAGGCATGACAGTCTCCTCGACAGTCACCATCAACCATCTCTGATACCTCATCCCGGCTTACCTCCACAGAATTAGCAAGCGAGATTCCCCTATATGCCTTAAATGTAAAGCAGATATTTGCGATATTGCTCATATGTTCGATTGTCCAGCCCTTTCGAAGGACATCACTCCTGCTAGGCTCCTCCATGACACAGGTGGAGTTGTCCCTACATGAAACTTTTGGCCAATTGGCCTCACATTCAATGGGTGGAAGTAGAAGAAGAAGAAGGCATGAACAGACAATGTCATACAGACAACTGCAATAACCAAACAGAGCATCAGTTTATTAACTAAACTTCACAATTTAGTTTATTGATTGACCAGAAGAATAGTGTATTTTATTTATTTGTAAAAAACGTTATGCCCACTAAATGTTGCATAGTTCATTGTAAAGGAAATGGTCACCATTTTTAAAATCCCCACAAATGATCACTAAGAAGGCAATGAATAAATAGTTTCCCCAAGAGGCAAACCAATGATAATAAAGACTATATTTATCCAGAAAAATCATATGTTTGTGTTAAATGTTGGCCTGGCTTCCCTGAAAATGTTCCTCATAAAAAAGTAGCTGGTGGTGCTCTCCAACCAACTATTCCTCCTTTTCATTTCCTGGTGTTTCGTCATCGTGTGTCCCTCTATTTCCCATGTAAGGAAGAAATCCCTTTCAAATTTTGCTTCTAAATAATTAGAATATTTTAATTCAAAGACTTTGATTCATCATAAATCAAGGTGTAATTCAGACATATTTGTAAATCTCTTGGTGATAGTCTGGTGATGCATGTATTTCTGAGTGAGATGACCCCACCCTTTTGTGGTGCTATCAGGAGTTTTCAAACCAGACTCAGTGACATGACAATTTCTGCAGTTGATGATCAACAAAACAAAATTAGTAACCATCACTGTATCAGTCACAACAGTTAACAACAGAAGTGGTCCCAGTTAATTGAGGTTGTTAACACCTTTAAAAATCATACTAAATCTAAAAATCAGCTTTTGACAATTGCAGTGAATGCTTTTGAAACACTTGTGAGTAACACTGATTCTAACAATAATAATATTGATCAGTATTCATTTTTTCATAGACAACTCAAACTTCATATATCAAATATATACATGCAACATGACTGTATTTGCTGCATTCATTTCCTCACATTAACTATGATTCCTTTCAAAATTATCTTGTTCTCACAGATATTTGCAAAATGAGAGAACTTAAAAGTGGTGTAACAGCTGATTTACTTATTAAAGAAACGTCATCATTATGAAGACCTATACAATGAAATAACTGTGTACTTCTCATTGATGAGGTGAAAATAAAGCCAATGATATTTATTAATGGTATGGTATTTTTGGATATGCAGAAGATAATCCAGAAAAAAAGTTAGATCAAACTTGTCTATCATGCATAGTTCTCTTCACGGTGGTAGGAATTGTGTAGCATCTAACAAATATCAAATTTACTTCATTATTTCCACAGCATAACCATGAGACACCTGTGGATAGCATTCACATATCCTAATTCAACCAATTCTGGAAACTGAAATTACAAAGTTGATCTCTACAGAAAAAACGGAATTCTATTTTAAAAATGACACCTCTAACTAAAGCATCCATTTTCCAATTCCTCTTCAATTTCAGAATGTTCAACTTGTTGAAAAAGTTTTCAATGATAGAACAATAGCTGCACTACAAAAAGCTTGGGAATTGTGAATCAACTGTCAGTCTTCTGAAACAGATTTCTTTCTGGTGGAAGATAGTCAACATTAAGAGCATCGATAAGCTAAACAAACCCTAAGGTGTAAGACTTCAGAAAATTTCATTTTATTCTGAATTCAAAATGAGATTTATTATTATGAGTCTTTAAGTTCCCAATATTGTACCCATTTAAGCTTTCTAGTCAAACAATTTACCACATGTTGCATTCATATAAAAAATGCCACATGATAGTAAACTAAGATTTTACAGCCATATAATATGTTACCCAGAGATAGGAATATGCTCATTATCTATCTAAAAATCTATATTTCAAAGTAAATGGAGGTTCCTGGATGTTGTCATGAGCCATTTTTAGTTCATAATATCTGAAAATAGAGGGAAAGCTAGTGAAAAATAGTAAAAAAGCTAGTTTTTCACTTTTTGTTGTACACCAGTATTTTAAAATTTTAACCTGCTAAAATGTTTGTATATATTTCAGAAATAAATAAATCATAACATCATCTACAGAGCATATTGTTCTAATAATACATCAATTTTGATTATTATGTTAGAATTTTATAGGAAGAGGGTGGCAAATTACCTCCTCTCTGGACTGTATTAAATTCCAATAATTAATTTATTTCTCTTTTTACTAATATTAATAATAGTTCATAATAGTTAAGCCAATTCTATCAGGTTAAGTTTTGTCAAGGATGTTATTTGTTTATTAAAATCTTATAATGATTTCTTTGATACTATAAGATGTTAATGATGTTTTCCTAAAAATCATAGTAATAAAAATTGACTTTTAATGGTCATTTTAAAACTATATACATTTGCTCCAATTAATTATTCCGTTTTGGTTAAAAATAAATACTTTAATTACTCGTACATTATCAAATAGATTCATGATATTGACAGTAATCTAATTTATTACCAAACTAATAATGATGGATTCTATCACTTATAATAATATCAATTTTCTTAGAATAATAAATATTTTAATTAATAAATTTAATAATACTAGCTCTGGTAGACTGATAAAAACTATAGTAAAATAGTTGTACCTAGTAACATTTATTATAACAACCATAATTATGATATGTTTGATAATATTTGTCATATTGGTTCTTTAATTAACAGAGGCTATTTTATTTTTTATATAAGGAATATATATATATTTGGTATTATCTCAAAAGTTGATTTTGATCCACCTTTTAATTCAACTAGTGCCTATTTAGCCTTTTAAAAATTAAATAATATCTAGATTATTAGAAGAGTGATGATTGTATATACATAAAACTGGTTTTAACTCATTACTGAAGGTGCTACTATATTTTTAATTGTTTTACATTTAAATAACTTTGAATTTTTAATTTCTAACTGGATTATTTTATGGTTTTTTTTTTATTTTTAGTTTCCAGATGAATTAGATAAAACTTTTAATCACTAAACTTGATTGAACATCTTATCTTGCTTTAGCTTAGGTGTAGAAAAAGATGCATATGATTACATTGTTTTTTCTTTTGATTTGATCTTGAAAAGTTATTTTTATGTTCCAACCATACTTTTATACATCTTTTGGTTAGATCATACTTAATTCTATGGTGTTAGTACTGTCACAGGCTTGTAAGATTCTAATTTTAATTTTATATGTTTGCTACAGTAGAGATTTTGTTCTACATTATGGATAGGGTTAACTAATTTTATCTAACAACTTGGCTAGGTCATTTTAGTTTAATTCTCTTCCTCAGATTCAAATCTATACTGAGGTTGTCCTTTGAAAACATTCAATACCTAGGTTATTTAGTCAATTTAAAAAAAATAAAAACTTTTCTGCAATTAACTCAACTTGAGCTAGGGTTAACTCAAAAGTGTAACACCAACTGTAACCTAGCTCATTGTAAAAAATGAATATGTTACTATAAAATTTGTGCCTCAAACTTCCAAATTAGAATACAACCGATGATTCAGAAAACTTTTGCTTCTGTATCTAAACCTATGGTAGTAGGTTGTTAGCTCATGCGGCAACCTACATACAGTAAGGTATATTAGGATATGACAAGAATGGTCATTTTTTAGACAGCTGCCATTTGAAAGCTATTTAACATTTTTATGTAATACTTTTTTTATCATGTAGTACCTTCGACACTTAAGAGGTACAACAACTTTCAACTGCAACTGTTACAGATGCTTAGATCTAAATGGTCAAAAATCAAGAATTTTATTCTTATTCTTCTTATTATTAATCTTCAACCCAATAACTACCCCTAAACTTTAATCGATTCTTTTGAAATTTGGAACATATATTGTAAATGTACCAATAAGAAACAAAATGGTATTCTCCCCTAGCAACTGTTGATAGGGGCCCCACTGTTCCATAGCAACCACCGATTTATAAACACTAGACACATAATTGCAATTGCATATTGTAGAGCTACATCAAATTAGTTTGCTCACCTTTGAGACCTTATCCCTTAGATTTCAGGGGTTGGTCTTGTCTCCGCTCACCACTCTCATCTATCGAGGGCCATGTTTATGGTGACTTCTTTCTTCTTCATATCCTTCTCTAGCTGCCTCTGCCACGTCTCCATTGGTCTTCCTCTAGAGCAGTTCCTGACTAGCTCCCATCTCAGAATTCTTCTGGCTGGAAAGGATGGCTCTCTGCACAAGATAAGCCCATACCATCACAAACAGTTTAACCAAAGTACTTCTTCCAGCGGTGTAATCTTTGCTGAACTGAGGATTTCTTTATTTCCAATGTGCTTTAGGAGTGAAATATTCATGATTCTCCTAAGGAACCTCATCTCTGTCACCACTAGTCTCCTGGTGTTCACCCTGCACAGCACCCAACTCTCCAAACCATATGTAAGTGATGGTCTGATCACCATCATG
>JAUYWI010115161.1:0-10653 GCA_034780595.1 Parotoplana pacifica
TTTTTTGGCCCGGTTTGCTGCAATTCACCATCTAGCAAGCGCTAGAGAGCTGATCCAGTACTGGCGAGGAGAGAGAGAGAGAGTTTTGGTTTAGGGCTACCTCATATTGATTGATAAAAGTTGCTTCCCGTTTTGTTTTATTTATATTAGCAAGTTTTTCCATTTATTTTGGAAATCAGTGTATATAGAAAACAGCTAAGTCTGAAATGGATCATTCTTTTATTCCTTTCTAAACTTAATTAATCATTCCACTATTAACCAATACCTTCTATTGTAGACCTCTATCAACCAGTTCACTATTGGCTAAAAACCTTCAGTGGAATACTGCAGATTCAGTCAATTTTAATTTCGAACAGCCTTATCGAGGTCCACAACATAGATCTCATGGACCTCCAGGCGCTGGATTTCGTAATCGACCTACAGAAAGCATGATTGGATTCATCAGCCCTGAGGATTGGGCCTCAAACAGACAGCAACGCCAAGTGCCCAGTTCGACTCAAACGTCTCATTTCTCTCCTGAGCAGTGGGATGCCCTGTGCTCAGTTAAGATTAAGCTGTTAGGAAAACCAATTACAGAAGGTTATACCCCTATCATTAAGGACAGGGTATGTATGACCTACTTAGACTACATTTGAACCATTTACATATATGACCTACTTAGACTACATTTAAACCATTTACGTCATGTATGACCTACTTATACAACAGTTGAACCATTTACGTGTATGACCTACTTAGACTTTAATATAAAATGAAATGGACAAAAGATCAAAAATATAATTTTATATTATATTATCCAAGATCATGGTGACTAACATTAAATCTACTTAGACTTTATTCATGTTCAAAATGTTATTTTTTGGTAAAAATTTAATAGCTTATTTTTTAAACACCCTAAATATTTTATTTACTGAATACTAACAAAATGGTTTTGTCATTCTAAACTGTTTCTAGGGATAATAATTTTCATTAAATCTGACGACTCAATTGATTGAATGCTAAACAATTTTTTTCTCCAGCTTAGCTCCATAGAGACTCTGGATAAACGTGTGGTCACCGCCCTCCAGGACATGGGAGTGGAGAGGCTCAGCACCATCCAGCAGTACTCCTTTGGCATTCTGCCCCATGGCTATGATGTCCTGGGCGTGTCACAGACCGTCTCAGGCAAGACCATCGCTTATATGGCCCCGATAATCAGCAAGATCCTGGAGACTTATCCTCAAGACCAAATGAAGAAGCTGGTAAGAGCAGATTTTTTAAATATTAAAAACTGTTTTTTATCATTCTGAAAGCGGATATTTGGTAGAAAAGGGGTTGGTTTCATTATGATTGTTTTCAATTGCCTTGTAGAAATAAGAAAATTCTAATAGATATAATAACAATAATGCTTTATTTGTGAATAATATCAATTTTGTGTGTCTCGAACAAATCCAACTTTGTGGTTATTATCTCTGATTAGACAGATATGTGATAAATAAATATATAATACAAAAAATGAGTGTCAGGACATCTCTATCTTCCACTCGCCATTTCCCGGGTTGTAAAAGGCATTGATACGTGCTGGCAGCACCCTGGCAACCTTGAACAATGGTATTTCGAGTGCTGGTTCGTGGAAATGGCCCATGAAGTCCATGTGAAGTGTGGTGTCCATGCCAGTGATGCTGGCCAAAGGCGTCCTGAAATTAAGCGGCTCCTTGGTGATTCTCTCCAGTGCCTGACCCTTTTGAAACAGACTGGCCTGTGAGACAATGGAAAATATAAATTAAAGACACATTTACAACATTACAATTGACCCTTTGCCCTGATTACCAGACCTACCTGTTTTATGAAGCTGAGCGGAATTCTATCCTGGGTTTCACTGGAAAGTGCCAGCGATTCTCCATTTGTGGTTTGGGATAGTATGAGGCACCTCTCGAGCTGCCAGTAGGGGATCTCCAGTCCCAGTTCCTGCATGACCAACTTCATGAAGTCGTCAGTCTTGGCAAAAACCCGCATGGCTGCATGGTCGTCCAGTGGCGTCTTCTGCAGGTTACAAATGACCAGCTGGCCATCTTTCTTGGTGGCAGTGTTGCGTGGCATGTCGGCTGCTGGGGTGACAGTGAGGGAAGACCCCAACACGAGGCACAGGTCTGACTTGGCTGCGTTGAGAAAGCCGTTGTTCATAGCCTTCTCTGGTAGGTTTTCACTGAAATTGATGATGGAGTCTTTAAGGTTGACCTTGCAGTCTGAGCATTGTCTGTCGGTTGTGTGATCGTGGACCTGTGAGTGCAGGGATCATGATTGCTTTGATCATTATAATAAACTAACGATTTTAATCAACAAATAGGTACCTAGATTTAGATGATGCTAAATGCATGAAGCAATATAAGGAAGTCATTTACTTTACTTTACTTGAAATCGTGTTTCATGGAGGCACTCAGTTAGATGTATCATCTTGGTCTTTGGACTAAACCTGGTGTTAGTAGAAGTTTTAATAATTTTTTCTTAACACCATCTTGGTGTTTTGGTAATGGAGTATATTACATATCCGTTTCAGATTTTTTTAAATTACTAAAATGAACTGCACGGGGTTATTAAAAAATGTAAGCAAACTTCTCTTATCGACACCTACCTGGTTTCCAGCTCTTCGCACCCTGAAATCCCTGACAAATTACCTATGGAACTTTGGGCAGTACTCGAGAGTGGAATTGCCATGTAGTTCGGCCAACTGATTCGGAGGGAAGCCGCTTCTTCTGTGCAGACCGTCGCAGTTTTGAGAGATGAGAAACTTTAACAATCCCTGCTTTGCTAGGGCCACTAGGGCCATATGTGATGGAGTTGGAAAGGCCTGTGTATAGAAATGGAAAGAATCACTATTCATGGTGACTGAATTTGATATGATTGTTTGTATTTTTAGCCTTATAATGAAAGGTAAAGTAGATTTGAATTTGAATTTATGTGTTTTGTGGTCTATAAATACTGTCAGTGACTGATATGTACTATGAATATGATCTCTGTGTACTGAGATATCCTGCACCAATAACTTCCACGATTGGCAACATCTTGGTGCAGTTTAATGAATTCCATTGAAACATACTTAATGCTATTTTTGGCTTTATTCTGCTTTATAAAAGGAGTTCAAATTTAATTCTATGTGAAGAATGCAATTCCTATTTACCAGGGTCGTACAGGTAAAAATAGTACATAAATACTTTCATACTTTTTGGAATAATTACAAGTAATTTTACCAACATTATGCTACAAATGCCCATTTTGCACTTTGTAACCATCTACATCTGGATGGACAACTGTTTCTGTAGTTTCTTTTTACGAAGTTTTGTCTCACTCCGAAAATGTCCAAAAGGCGGAAACATTTTTCATCACAATAACGGCAGCTTCTGTATTTTCATAGGTCCGTTTGTCTTGAATTAGTAAGCTTCTGACTGTCAGAGCTTAAGAAATCATTAATTGGAATCAATGGTTTTCTTCTGATTTTATTTTATTACAGAATCTTGTGATACCAACTTCTTCTCTGATAAATGAATTCTGAAGTAAAATCATTATTGATATAGGAACCTGTAATCTCCACTTAGCACACAATTCTTTTGTTGTTGTCATGTGCTTTCAGAATAGTCTATAAACACTTTTCGTGATTGCTTTCATAGGTTAGGGAGAAGAATGCAGAAAATCTCATGGCAAGACAAGAAGACAAATGAAGAAGTCTTTGTAGATATTAATGAAAGAAGGAACCTACTAAATACAATTACCAAGCGTAAGAAAATTGGATTGGTCACATATTGAGAAAACAGTCATTGAAGCCAAGGAAAAAGATGTTAACGGATCTTAAAGTAGAATCCATAGACAGGGACCTGCCATAGATTGCTTCTTATTATACTTGCAGTACACTTATTATCAAACTATTTTAGCCCATTTTTATGCTTGTACGACCTGTACGACCCCTGTATCTAATTCTATGTGTGTAATTCCTACCTTGATCGTGTCTGTGCCTCGCGCAGTCTGTTACCCTGAGCGCTTAACGTCCACACTCCGTGGGGACCCCGGAAGTCCGATATACCGGCAGCTGTACTAACGCCGGCCCCAGTGAATGCAGTGAAATGCTTGGCCTGTTGAATCCACTGTGCCAGTTCTTTGGCTTGTTTCCTCACTGTCGTCTCATCTGAGAAGTGTTCCTTGATGGCCTCGGGATCTTTATGTGCTGAGAATGCCATTGTGCACAGAAGACTTTGTTAAATTATATAAACTTAATCCACTAGTATATCGATTATCTAACAAGAATGCTGTTTAGCTTCAACTTCCAAAAAATGACTGAGCTTCTTATATAGCTTGTATTACTCTGCCAGGACTATTGCGCCATTGTTGTGACATTGCTGCTACCTAGTTGGTTAGTTCTATTTTTAGTTCAACGTTTCTAGTACTTACCCAAGTTCTTGCCGGGTTTTTTTTTTCACTTTGAAACTGGAGCAATAGGGTTGTAAATAGCCTAGTGTGGTAGTCTTTTACGTATTATACTGTCTATTTTAGTCTTCTCTCACTAACTAGTTTGCATTTTTTGACATGATCAGATCAAAGGAGGTTATTATTACTACACATCTATTTAGTTAATACTTACTTAAAATGGTTGCAGAAATTAAAGTCTTTGTGTTGGAATCTTGTCATAGATTGTTTGTTGTTGAGTTCTATTTTGTTTAATTTTATATTTTGTACATACGTCCCGCGTAAATCGTGGAATTGTGTGTGATGCTAACTGAGAGACAATATCAGTCTGTTGCGTAATGATAACCTTGATGGAGATTAGAATCCTATCCCTCCCTGGGTAACATCACAAGAATGTTAATACTTCTTTCAAGAGGTATCACTAGCATCTTGGCCAAATAGTCATAGTCCTGGGAAGGTCAGAGAACAGCATTTCTAGACTAGTTAGGGACCAGCGTTCTTTTTATAACCCTGGACGCAGACTATCTCCGTGACCTGCATGAAACTGATGGCTCTGCCAAAGACAGCGGATTTTTTCATGGCAAATTCTCGTATTAATGGAAGAGCTAAGCTTTGTTATCCTCGATGCTAGGACTCTCCAATACATTAACATTTTGATCTTTATCGATAGTAATCTGCCATTAAAGTTGGCCATTTAAAGTAGCCACCAAACCAAGCGCCATCACTCTCATATCTTTTCAGGGATGCCATTTTCCGTGTTGTGTTTTTGTTGGTTTGCAATGGCATCCCTGCCTAATCAAGGGGATAGTTGATTTCCAAAATTTCCTCTCCATTGTCGGTTTGGAAATGCTTGTTTCATGTTATCTCCGGTTCGTCTGTCACATGTTCAGGTGTGATGGTCAATAAAATTCAGTGGCATAGTTTGTATGTAAACTGTATTTGTGTACACATTGCAGTGTAAGACCGTATACACTATGTATGTTCTTATAGGAAACGCAAACTACCTGTACTCAATATCCCATGGCACTGATCATCGTACCCACACAAGAATTGGCCCAGCAAGTCCATGAGGAGTCATCGAAGGTAGGTGGCACACAGCTCGTATAAATATATACAAGCCGATACTTATCTTTAACTTAGTTTCATAGAATTTTTTTGTAGGTACTCAATCAAATGTTGCTAGTTGACATTAATATCGATTACTGGCCTAAATTGGAATCTCTGGTCCGTAAATAACCATCGATGTGTACCCTATTTTAATTAGTAATTTGAAAAATTGAATCTAAAATAGAACATGGGTATCTAAAAAGTTGAAACTCGTGTCGTAGAGTGTTGAGGCATCATAAGAAATTCATCCATTTAATTATTATGATTAGAAAAAACTCGGTCAACTATAAAACTACACAATTTATTTACTGTGTGTATTCTGCAGTTGTGTGCCTACACGCCTCTAAGAACGGCCGCCATATATGGAGGCCAATCGATCCGTATACAATTGGACAAAATCCATGAGAAGGGCTGTCATCTGGTTGTGGCCACACCAGGTCGATTGACCCAGATGTTGGACGAGGGTTATTTCAATCTGCAATACTGTCAGTAAGTCCTAGTTCAGTTTTGGAGGTACATAATTTGGCTAAAGGGGATTAGCTAGCAGTACCACCAGTGCTGATAATGCCTATTGTAGGTAGTAGTGGGTTTTATTACTCCTGAAATTTCATAAAGCCTTTGAATTTTCCAATTTGTTTCTAGAAATATTTCTATTAATTGAATGGACAAACTTATAGCTACTGATTTTTAGGATCCTGATATTCACGTTGATAGTTCTAAGATTGATTGTGACTTTGTTGCAAATGAAGCTCTACCAAAAGATGCGAAACCACTGTGTAGACGATGCTGAGGGCCATATTATTAGAACTAATTTAATCGAATGTTTGCGCAACCTTGTGTAGATCAATGTATTTTTAATTAAAAATTCACAAGCTTCACTTGAACAGCTGAAGAATACTTTAATGCAAGTAATTTAGCTAGTTCAAGCCTGATGCTGTTCGACAAATTGAGTTCAGATGGGCCGATTGAAGTTTTCTTTTCATTCCAAGTATCGTCTGAATTTGGTGTTGACTCCTTTTTGGTTTAAACATTTAGCTCACCATGGAGAATACACTGAACTGGGGTCTGTTGTTGATTTTGTCTCATGGCCAGGCACCGGTTGCAAACCAAGAGAGGCAATCCGTGAAAGAAGTCTAGTTCAGGCCTGTGATTATTCCTAAAATCACTCAGTTTGTTAATATATTTATGTAATCCTATATGTTACATGAATGTTACATATGTTAAATGAATTGAGTGATTCGGTGAAAAGATAAAACAACTGTTACTCCGTCAGCTTTGATGAGACTACTTCAAAACAAGTAGTTAAGCAGGTTGATATCAATATACGCTATTTTGATACCATATCATCTCAGGTTAAAGCTCGTTATCTGCAATCGTTATTTCTTGGTTGTGTTGATGGTCAAACTGTTTCTGCAGGTCTGTTGAAAGTTTTGCGCCAGTGTGGTTTACCACTTGAAATGCTTCTCCAATTAAGCTGTGATGGCCCAAATGTTAATAAGACAATTCTGAAGAGCATTGATGCTGCAGTTGAAGAGAAAAATAAGATTGGTTTGCTTCATTTTGGATTCTGCCCTCTGCATGATGGATTTAGAAAAGGCTTGGATTGTGTTGAACATTGGTCTGTTAAAGAATTTTTTCATGATATATTTTCCGGTAATGTCCAGTTTTTTAAATTATAAATGAGGAAGAAGACAAACCATTTTATCATAGCCAAACTAGTTTTGTTTAATACTGTTAATCATTTTCAATGGCGACTAAATTTTTGTTTTTTAAAAGAATTTGTATATTTTGTAAATTATTTGTCTATCTGTATTGTAATACGTATAGTATTACAATACAGATAAACAAATAATTTACAAAATATACAAATTCTTTTTTACGCATAGCAATACAAAAAAAATTGTTATAATTATTTTTAATTAAAAGTTTCAAGATATAATTACATTTATCATAGGTTTCGTCTTTTAACTCAAGAGAGCTTCCTTGATTTTGATCATATTAATTCTTTTGAACCTAGTTTAAAATTCACCATTGATGAACATTGTAAATGCATGCTTACCTTTTTTGGGTGTATATATTTCGATCTTTAATAATGTTTTTACATTTGAGGTATAAAGAAAACCTACTTATACTGGTTTATTTCTTAACTTCTATGCTATGTGTCCTTTCAAATATAAAATTGGTCTTTTTAATTGTTTATTAAATTGGGCTTATGTTGTTTCATCTTGGGTTGTTTTTTATAAAGAAATTGACAAGTTATTAAAGAATTTTTTCATTTGTAATGGTTATGCTATTGATTTCTTAGAGTCTTGTATTAAAAGGATTTATCAACAAACTTTTTGCTAATACTAAAGATTTTCTTCCAAAGTATGATGTCATTATTTTGGTTAATGTTCTGATAAATTTTCTAAACAATTCAAGCGATTATGTAAATCTTATGACCTGTCATGCAACTTGGTTTTTAAAACTAGGAAACTTTCTACCTATTTTTCTCTAAAGTATAAAGTTCCTTTTCTCCTTAGATCAAAATGGCTGTATGCTCTTTTCAGTGTTCTCATGTTGAGAACAAGCCTATGTACATAGGCAAATCCTGTCGCCACTTGATCATAAGGTTTAAAGAACTTAAATCTAGATTTGACTCTAGTATTCATCACCATCTATTGGATTGTGACTCATTTTTTTAATAATTTTAAAATTCTTTCTCATACTCGAAACGATTTTGATCTTAAAATCAAGAAAACTCTCTTGATTCAAAAGACTCTTAAGGGTATTGATAAATGTAATTATACCTTGAAACTTTTAAATTATTATTTTTGGTATTTCTATGTGTAAAAAAGAATTTGTGTGTTAATTATTTGTTTATTTTGTAAATTAATTGTTTATCTGTATTGTTATAACGTATAGTTCTATACATTTAAAAAACAATAAAAGTGGCGCCATTGAAAATGTTTAACAGTATTAAACGAAACTAGTTTGGCTATGATAAAATGGTTTGTCTTCTTCTTCATTTATGATACATTTTCATTCTTTAAGTATTCAGCTGTAGTCAGGACTATGCACATGCAGATTTGCTAGAATTGGAGAAGGTTGCTTTTGCCAGAAACAAGAAAGTCATTGGACTACTTTGGCAACAATATTCGACTCATTCATCATCCAGTTTGAAGCTCTAACTCTCTATTTTGCTTCTTTGAACGAAAATCCAGTTTTAAAGACCCCTGTTTTCAAAAGAATCTCTGCTTTTTGTCATCAAACTGATCGCTTGTTTACATGTACTTTCTTCAATCAGTGGGACTTCTTTTGAATGATTTTCTTGTTTATTTTCTGCCAGAAAAGCCTCTGATTCATGCATTATACCTATCATTGCAAGAGCTTTTATCGAAATTGTGCTGTCGCTTTTTGAAACCAGAGATAGTTGAGTTTTCCCGCAGTAATTTTAAAGTATTACATTGTGAAGAGAGGGAGAATCAACAGAAGCTTTCTGATATTGAGAATCCTGTTTGAACAAAATGAAGGAAACATTCCTCCTTGATGCATGTTTTTTCTATATTGTCAATGGACAGTGACATTTTGCAAGATCTTCAAATTTTACACCCAAATGTAAATTGTTTGCCTAAAGATCCCCTTCAATCTTTGAAGCGTTTGTCTCCAAATGTGCCTCATGTTCAATCTGACTCCTTAATTGATGAATGGGAGATTTTTTCATTTGAGAGAAATTCTGATAGTTTTCCATCTGATTCAGATTGTACTGATATCTTTTGGTCTACGGTGCAGAAGCTAAAGGATGCTGCTGACAAAACTCGATTTGAATACTACTCTAATCGAAGAATTGATTTTACACGCCCCTTTAAAATAGCCAATTGACAATCTTAATGATACTCCCTTTCAGGTTTTTGGTGCTGGATGAAGGCGACAGATTGCTGGACATGGGGTTCCAGCCTCAGATTGATCGCATTGTGGATGACCCGCGGTTTGGCATGCCCGGCAAGGATCGGCGCAAGAACCTAGTCTTCAGCGCCACCTTTGATGACGAAGTGCGCCAATTGGCCATGTCTATGATCCGCGCGCCTCAGACCGTGTTCATGGCAGTGGGCGAGATTGGCTCCATGCCGCACAGCATCACCCACAAGTTCATCGATGTCGATGTCGCTAGGTCATCGCCGTTGATGCAGTTAATTGAAGTGGTCAAGGGAATGAGTAGGTCCTTCATTCAGAAAATCATAGTGCTTTGCTTAGTAGTAGCCAAACTATAGAGGGAGTACTTTTTCAGAGGGCCAACTGGTGATAAAAAAAAGATTATACACTTAAAGATCCGCAACAGAATGTTGTGTGCCATGTATTTCATGAAAACCGTTTGTCAATAAAGTTAGACACTCTTAGGGTAGGTATCGGGACCGTCCATGGGCAGAACGAATGGTTAATGATGGACCCTTTGTATTTTAATTCCTCTGTGACTGATAGAACCTATCTGTGCCTATGGCATAGACAGTTATCTCTATGGTCTCGCTAGCCTTGCCAGACGGAGTATTATAGGACTTCTGAAATGGGCTAAACTTTGGACATCCATAGCTCGTACAAGTTAAAGCCCATAATACTCACAATTAGTCAGATTGAGCTTTACAATGTTGAACAACGTGTGCAAATTTCATAGAATCGGTGCAGTGGTTTACGAACTCATTAAAGAAATTGTTCTTTCATCTTTGGTCAGCAACGATAATGGTCCCTTAGCTTTAACCGATCTCAATGAAATTTGGCCTAAAAGATGGTTAGCTCTACCAAAACAAATCCCCAACTACTTAAAATATTTGATATTAAATATAGTTAGCTCTGGTATTTAGGCTGTAACCTAGGCATTTTAGTGCATGAAATAAATTGGTTTTTTAATATTTCAGAGCTAATAACGTTGAGAAAACTAAATCTATGTTAATTGCAGTTCAATAGTACGTTGCTAACAATGATTCAACAATCTTTGTTTTCTTAAACTAAGTATATTTTCGACTTTGTTAGCTCTTAAATCTTAAAAATTAATATAATTTAGTTTATTTATAGCACAACTTTTGTAGAACCATATAAATAGAAAATAAATCAGTCTCATACGAACGTTTTCGTTTATTG
>JAUYWI010115172.1:0-10652 GCA_034780595.1 Parotoplana pacifica
ATTTGGCTCTTCAGCAGCCTGTTCATTCTCATCACTCTCTTCATAAGTGTCCAAGATCTCAATGTCATCCAGGTCAGGCTCGATCGAGATGGCTCGGTTATGACGCACGCGGGCATCCAATGAATTGACAGGCCAGTGCGTGGACACCGGCTGGACCAAATGATATCCCGCACCAGACGACGTTGGCTCCGTCTGTAAGCTTCCACCAGCTGGGTGCAGCAAATGCGTTATGGAGGGCTGCGTACCAGAGGACTGGGTGGTTGTCATCAGACCGAGCTTGGTCTTGGCCAGTTCAAATCCGGGAATGGTGCTGAGAATGTCGTCTTCGTCCGTTGTTGGGCCAGCAGCAGTCGAACCACTGTAGGTGGCGGTCGTCGTGGTTGGGGGGAAACTCTGAGAGGGAACAGCAGTATTCTGTGGAGTGGCATTGGCATCTACAACGGGGGGTGACGTGGTGTTGTCCGAGGAGACCACTGTCGCCATTGGAGACGTCTTCTGTTGCACCGAGGATTGAGTGGGGGTGTCACCATGAGGTGTTGTGGATGACTAAAAACAAACAATTGGGCTGGTTTATGGCTGGATGGAAACTACAATAATTGTAGTTTCCATCCAGCCATAAACCAAAGATGTAATCCAGTTTATATTTGGTTTGGAAAATTAGTCAGATATCGATTCAATTTTATAAAACAAATGCAGATTAACTACCAACCAGTATTTCTGGACGAATATCTGCTGCTGGGAGTAAGAGCAGTCACCCGTGGTCAAAAGTTTCGTTGCACCCTAATTTTTTCATAAATTTTCACTCTACTGATTCCTGTAATTGCCATACATTTATAATTAATTTTCTGAACTAAAATGCATTTCTGCTTGTATTAGTAGTCCATTAGGAGCTACGTGAGATCATTCTTCAGTATCTGGTGGAGCCTCCTCGAGCTGCTATCACGGCCTCCAAACGTCACGGCATTGACTCAATGAGGTTGGTGATCATTTCTGGTGGTACTCCCTGCCATGCTCGTTGAGTTACTGCCCAGAGACCATTGAGACCATGGATTTGGGTGCCATCGACTTCGTGTTGAATGTGGCTCCACAAATTCTCAATTGGATTGAGGTCTTGTGACTGTGCTGGCAATAGAAGAAGTTGTATTGCATGCTCTTCAAAGAATCTGCGAATTATTCTTGCAGTGTGACATGGGGCATTGTGTTGCATGAAGGTCAGATTCAAATCTGGGGGGTTGAGAGGCAGGACATTGTCGTTGATGATCTCTTGGTAGGCGGCAGTATTCAGTCTTCCTTGAATTCTGACCAGTGGATAAGGACCATTCTCACTGAGTCCACCCCAAACCATGAGGAATGTATTGTAGGCCGGATGTGCTGTCTATGAAGAGCTGTACCACCTCAATGTCTCACATAGAGCTGCTGATGTCAAGATACCAAATGTACTCTCTCCTTAGTGAAGAAAATGCGCCTCCAGTCAGCTGCGGTCCAGTTTCGACGCTCCATGGCCCAATCCAGACGAAAAACGGCTTCTTGACTGCAATTCTACCCATCAGACCAACTTGACAGAGTCGACGCTTGACCGTAGAGGTGGAGGCATGTACTTCATGATCATCTTGCCATCTCTGGCGGAGTTGTCTTGGGACTTGACGAGGATTGATGCTGGACATTCTTATAAGGGCTCTGTCCTCTCTACAGATTCCGTTTTTGCGTTGGATTGTTCGTCGATCCACATTGAAATCGGTCTGTTTCTTCATGCAAAATGACGATGCGAAGTCGTTGATCATAACTAAGACGTCTGGCCATCTTGAATGAGGAAGATTTGTGCACTCAGAAATATTTAAGAATATTTTATCACAGCTGGGTGTCATGCGCCAATCATGGCTCACCACTGCTATTGTTCATGTCAATAGCCACAATGAATGAGCCACAAAACAGATCAGTGCATGTTGCATAACTTCTATTGCCTTCCCTCAATGATATATGTAAGTGCCAAAAATGCTCATAAGAACGTTTGTACGTGATTAGCTTGGCTTAGAGAAAAGCTGGCTGTTTAGGACAGATGCAGCCTCAAAATGTTGGCACTGTCTACACAGTGAGAGAGAAAAAGAAGCTGCTCAGTGTTCCAAATCTTTCGGGGATTTGTTCTCCCAGGTTTCTTTTTTGGCTTCTTGGATTGTTTTCTTCGCAATGTGTGGTTTTTCAAGTCATCTGTTTTTGTGATATTCATCAGTGTGGGCATTCTTCTTGCTTCTTTTTTGTCATTCATAGAGTCTTACCGCGGGAAGGTAGAGAATAAGGACTTTGTGTGCAGAGGTTATAAGAGACACAGTGCCATGTGGTATTTACTGGTCCTAGGGTTGTCCAGGTCCTAGCGCCCTCGGCTTACACACTCTTCTGAGGCCACCTGTGGGTGTTTGTAAGTTCCTATGATGTACATAATTTCATCTTATTTTTATGGTACTTGATTCGACATTTTCTGTCTCAATTTTAATTTTTTTCATGATCTAGCTTTAATGTTTTTTTCTGTACAGGACTGGAAAAAAGAAACCGTACCCCTTAAAATAAATAACAGTTTTAGTGATACATATAAAGTACTTTCATTTATATTTAAAATATTGCTATTAATTTATGCAAAATGTATCATGGCATCAAGTAAACAGTGATTAGCCCTGAATAGGGCCATGCATGCGTTCTCAGGAAGGGATAAAAGGGGAGCGGAAATATTATTCAAAGTGACGGCCATTTCAATCAATAACTTGCTGCATACGGTTGGCTATTGATTGAATGGGATTCTGTATCAGCTGCTGTGGTAAATGATGAAAATGTCAGTAGCTGTTTCACAGAGTCGTTCATGTAGACCACGAACGTTTATCAGCTCTTGAGGTATGCCAAGACGTTTTCGATTGGGTTGAGCTCAGGACTTTTGGCAGGCCACTCCATGACAGGAATGCCTTCCTGCTCAAGCCACTGCATTGGTGTGCTCGCTTTGTATGGTGTAGCTTTGTCTTGCTGGTAGGTTAAGCCATCAGCAGCTACAACGAAATGCAGATCTCGTTCCTGGAGAGCATTTCATGTTAGGTTCCAGCATTCAAAGTCCCATGAACACAAAAGAGCTGGAGGACTTCTCTTGAATGAAAGGCACCCTACATTATGATGCTGCCTCAATCTTGTAATCTTCCTGCTCCTATTCGACTACGAAAATAAAGTTTTTGTCTGGTTTGCACAAGATGCAAGGGACTGGGGTGTTTCGTCATTAAACAGAACGTGATAACATTTCTCAGTGAAGATGTTCTTTTACCCAACGAAGTCAAATGGCGCGATGACCAGCTGTTAGAGTGTTTTTTAGCTGCAATGTATGGGTAGTGACCTGCTTCAAACAATCTAGAGTGTATTGTCCCCGAAGTTGAGTCTAAATTACATGGTGCAGCCCATTCTTTTGGGTGCGTCTGGTTAACATTCGTAGAAGAATTCTATCCTTTTTTTCTGTTGTAATTCTCTGTCGGTTGTTTACACAGCCAGTTGCACAATGACGAAGTACAACCACGATTACAAGGCGAAGGAAGCGCATCACGATGAGCGGTGCCTTTTCTTCAAGAGAAGTCCTTCAGCTCTATTGTGTTCATAGGGCTTTGAATGCTGGAACCTACCATGAGAACTTCCGGAAATGGGTTCAGCTTTTCGTTGCAACTGCTGATGGCTTAACCTACCAGCAAAACAAAGCTACACCACACAAAGCGAGCACACCTATGCAATGGCTTGAGCAGGAAGGCATTCCTGTCATGGATTGGCCTGCCAACAGTCCTGACCGCAATCCAATTAAAAACGTCTTGGAATACCTCAAGAGCTTGATAAACGAGTTGTTCGTGGTCCACATAAACTCTTGAAACAGCTACTTGCTGGTTGACTGAACCATGTATTTTTCTGCTAACTCAGTTAGACGTTATCCTCGGTCATTTCTCGTTCCAAGACCCCATTTTCACACGACATGACTGTGCCTATACCTCTTCCGATCTTTGCATTAAGATCTACTTCTTCATAGAATTCTTCTATTGCTTCGTCCTCACAATCCCTTGTGGTTGCATAAACTTGTATAATGCTGATGTCGAAAGGTTTTGCTGCTATTTTTAATAATACGCGGTGGGACACTACCCGGAAACTTATGATGCTCTTGGCCATCTTTTTCTGGATAATAAATCCCACACCTTTTTTGGTGTATTGTGAATCCTGAGTAGATCATTGTACAATTTTACTTATTTATGATTCCAGAGCCTGTTCATCTTATTTCGCACTTACATAGAATATCTATCTTCATACATATTTCCATTTCCTGAATAATATTGTGTAGCATTCCTAATTGCCAGAGGTTTCTCACGTTCCACGTTGCAACTTTGAAATTCAGTTTTCTTGTTTTCAGATTAACAGATTCGAGAGAATTCCTTCCAAAAGAATTTTCTGGGTTTGGGAATCCTCTGTCATTACGGTTATTTCTACTTCCAATTGACTGATTTCTTTCCTTTGAATTACTTACAGAATGAGGCATTTCTGTGTTTTACATTTGATGTTAACACATAGTGCGGTTTTGGGGACTTAAATGCATAGTGAGGGCCCAACCTTTTCAGTAGGCCACAAACTGTTTATTATTTTTTTCAGATTGATTTTATTGTATTCAGTAGCAATACTTTAGATGATGTCTTGGACAATCTGGCTTATTTTAATATCGGAAAAGTTAAAGGATCGTTAATTTTGTAAGTTTCTTGTTCACATATTTTGATATTTCTAATTATATAATATAAAATAAAATGGACAAAAGATCAAAAATATATTTATCAACATATTTAACAATGAATAAATTTAAATATCAAGTCGATAATTCAAAAAGTAATAGGTAGGCAAGACATAGATCAAGAAAAAAAAACATAAAGAAATATAAAGTAATTACTGAGTATAATTAACATTAATTGATGGGTTTTATTTTTTTTTGAAAGTAGTCATCCGGGTTTAGTGATTCTCTTCAAAGGAAAGCTGCTGAGGAAACTTTCATAAAACAATTTAACCCATCAATTAATGTTAATTATACTCAGTAATTACTTTCTATTACTTTAAATTTATATTTTTCACTTGATCTATGTCTTGCCCACCTATAACTTTTTAAATTGTCGACTTGATATTTAAATTTATTCATTTTTAAATATATTGATAAAGCCTTTGGCGAAATATCTAATTAACACTATATTTTTGATTTTTTATCTAATTTTCTTTCTATTATATTATATTATCCAAGATCATGGTGACTAACATTAAATCTACACTATTATGGTTTGAAATTAAAAAAAATAAAATTTAAAAGATATTAAACATTGCTTGATAATGTTATTGGCCAAAACCAGAAGCCAAAAGTCTGATGAAAATGGAGAATCTATCATCATCATCATCAGTGCCTTCTCCTGTAGAGGTTGGCTGCCATGATCCGCCACTTTTCTCTGCTTTGCGGCAGTCTCACTGCTTGTTAATTATATTGATAAAGCCTTTGGCGAAATATCTATTTAACATTATATTTTTGATCTTTTATATAATTTTATTTCTATTATATAATAATAGTTTAGTTCATAGTCATATATAATGTTGTCTTAAAAATCTCTGCAATAATATCGAAAACTTTGGCCTCAGTTTTTATTATCATTGTCATCGATTTCTAATCAATAATGCTATATTAAGTACTCCGTGTGAGCAAAGTGAACGAGTTTTGATAGATATCCGAGTATATGTAATTTTATTCTATGCAGTCATTGAACATTCACTTTCTAAGAAATTTTGAATCATTAGAAGAATTTTTTGTCGATTTGGAGAACTTCAAATAATATGCAACAATATATTTGTACTATTATCTATGCTAAAAATAATAAAATTGAAACCATATCTATCTGTTATTAAAGTTAGTATTTTATATACATATATTATCAATATGTCCTGCCTCCCATGATGATCTCTGGTAAAAGTAGTATTTGCGAAATAGCACATAATGAGATGATCACAGTTAAAAGAGTTCTCGGATATTGTGATGACATCACTCGATGTACCGATATAGGGTTAGATTTCCTCGGAGTTGCGCTACTCAAAGAAGAAGAAGTTTTATGCATTGATAATAGTTTATTATTAAATTAAAATCATAAATCAACAATAATGATATTTTTGGTTTAAACAATAAATGTATACAATAATACTTGCAAATAGTATTGCATTTTTATCACAATTATTATATAAATAGCATATTATATCCAAGTCATATTAAGTAATTCTCCATGACAATAAAGTAGTTCATGGTATACATAGATTAAAACTTCATCGATTGTTCTATGCATTGAATAGAAACTCCAATTTGCTCCCTAAACAAATTCAATGAAATTTAAAATGAATTGAAGTTAATTAGAAAAGTGTAGGTAAATATTATATGGAAACATTTTATAGATTTAAATTTAGAAGTAAAATATTGTCCCCAGACTAAAGCACATCATGGAGGAAAATATTTATGCAGGTTTGGTAATAAAATCGTAGTTAGATTTATAAAATCACAATGACTAACGGGACTGTCTATATTTGTTCAAATCCAGCTTTTGGTTTCAAGTTACTCTACAATAAATTAAGTACCAGAAGTTATAACACTAAACTTCAATTAAAGAAATTAAGTATGCTTTGTAATATACATAAAGATGAAATAAAGATGAAACAATGTATATTATCTACGTATTTCACTAGGTGTTTTCACTCTTAACTTGTTTGACAAGGAGGCAGAACCTCGAAAATTTACAAAATAAAAACAAAATACCAGCAGCTAAGGCTTATTTTATTTTATTTTCCTTTATTTATACATAAAGATATTATTGTTTAATATATTATTGTTAATTCTGATTTAGTGTCAATTTAAATGTAGCTAATTACACTTCAAAACCCATCCCTAATACTATTACTAATTCTTTTGATCTGCCAATTTTGATATTGGTGATAAGGCTGAATCTAATTTATCTATTTATGATATAATATCTAATATACCAGATTCTAAGACTAATATTAATTTTGATTTTATCAAATCTTTTCATTATACTATTTCTTTTAATTTAGATGCTAGAATTTCGGTTAATGGTGTTAATTCTACTGCACTAATTTTTTCCTTTTTTGTCACAATCCTCCAAAATGTTTATTTAAATAGTTTAATCCAAATATTTAACTTTCTTGCTATTAATGGTTATTTAAATTCCAATATTGAGTTTATTTCTCAATACCAATATTAATAATAGTTTAGATAATTCTATCAGGTTAAGTTTTATCAAGGACGTTATTAGTTTATTAAAATCGTATGATGATTTCTTTGATACTACAGAGCAACAGATGCTCATGAAGCTTTTCTTAAAATCATTTGATTTTATTAATTTTAATGGACTTTCTGAAACTACATAGATATATTTGCTCTATTTGTTATTTCTTTTTGTTTAGCGATGATCACTTTAATTACATCATCAAACAAATTCTTGACATTGACAGTAACCCATTTTATCACGAAACTAATAAAGATAAATTTTGTAATCACTTATAATATGTACTATCAATTTTCCCAGAATATTAACTATTTTAGTCAATCGATTTAGTAATACTAGTTCAGGTAGACTTACTAAAAACTGCTGTAATGTAGTTGCTCCTAATTAGATATTTTCTAATGACCACAATTATGATATTTTTGGTATTATTTGTCATATTGGTTCCTCAATCAACCGTGGCCATTACATTTCTTACATAAGGAATATGCATTGTTGGTATAAACATGGAAAGATATGAAGACAAATCAAGTTGTACTCCAAAAAATCAGAGAAAAACGAAGCATGTTGGAAACAATAATCAGAAGAAAGAAGAATTGGATTGGACATATAATACTTGGAGAAAGAAAATTCTGGAAGGTCACTTTCTAGGGTAACGTGGAAGAGGGAAACCAAGAAAGGGGATGTTAGAAGAATTCAAACAAAATACCTTTAGAGAATTGAAGGACCGGGCAGCAAACTGAGAAGGATGGAGAACGTGGATCCCATAGAATTGAACCTGCCTAATGACTAATTCGGCTGAACACACTATAGATAGATGATTGTCATACATAATTAATAATTGATCTCTTATTGGTATGTGTCTAAAGACGCTGTTCAGATAAGATAACAATTACAGGTAACATACTTAATATTGAGACAACAAATATGGATGCCCCGCACAAATATAGCTTTAAATTTTTCAGTCGCGGATATCATGCATACTCTATTATGTGGAAGCCTGTTATTGGTGATGTTTTAACAATAGTTCATGATGCTACAGATGAGTGAGTATCCAGAGCTCGTTGCTTTACGTACTTCTAATAATATTGTTTTTGGTCATGTGCCGCTTTATCTCTGCAAATGGATTTACAGATTTTTGAAGAGGACTAACAATATTGGCAAGGCGACGGTGATTGAGGATAAAGTGAATAGAGGCGCTGGTTTGGGACTAGAAATTCCCGTGTCATATACACTTTCCTCAGATGATACGTTCTCCATTAATTGGGTACAAACGAAAATTTGTGCAGAACAGAAATTTCTTCAACGATACGTGATTTATTCATTTTATACATATTTTGTAAATAGCAGTATATTTAAAAAATATAAAACATTTAAAATGGGCCGCTACTGAGGTTTTTCTACATATCTCTCCTTCATTTTAGTGGCCGTTGGTCGCTTAACGGGGTGGTCGCTTAAGCTAATGTATTTACATACAAATTCAGTAGGGACAAAATAAATTGGCCGCTTAAGAGGGGTGACGGCAAGCGGGGGGGATAATCAATTGTAATTTGTTTTAATACCTCATACCGAACAGGAAACATATTTGAAAAGGGCATTATTTTACAAAATACCATTTTTTCTAAAATAATTTGAGAGAGGAGCTAGCAACTTAGAAAGAGTATATCCTGCAGTGCCAGTCCCCTAAATTCATTATTTATGAAGTGTGATTTTAAGTTTTGCCAAAAGTAACAATAAAATTCTGACCAGTTTGAAGAGTTTTCTATAATTTGAGCCAACATTTTTAGCATTCTCTATGTTACTGCTTTTGAGTTAACCCTCCTTTTAAAAATTGTTTCAAGAAATGACGAAGATGTATTGTTCAATATAGTTTTAATTATCTAATTACATATACACCAGAAGATAACTTAAATTTTCCTAGTAATAGTACATTGTGACTATTACAAATGAAAGGATTGTAATCATTAAATAACAATTGAAACTGTTGTTCAGCGCTGAACTATAATAATTACATAAGTTTGTCTTACAGCAGAGAAATTCTCGGTGCCGACATAAACGTTTATTATCCACCGCCCAACAGGATTGAGACGTACGAACAGCTGTTATCTGACTGACGCAAATCACACAACTGTGCCCGCTAGATGTCTTGGTTATTTTAGTCACGGGATAGTGGTTATCTTGTTTATGATAACATTGTAGTCCACCAGTAGAGTTTAATGTTAAAACTATCAATATAACCACAAAAACAGATAAAGCGCTCATTTTCTGTAGGCAGTGTAATAGTTTTACAATAAATGTTAACTTCGATAGAGTAATAAATGACTATCCCGTGCTTAAATTTGAATTTAAATTAATTTTGTATCTATGTAAATTTGTTTATGTAGAACATTTCATCAAAATCATAGAGCCATAAACTAATCCTCTAGTTTGAACTTTAAAATATTAATTGTTTTTAGAAACCTAATTAAAGTAATATCTACAACAGGTGATTCTTTTATCACTAGAATTAATGGAAAAATACAAGCGCATGAAAATAAGTCATAATGTTTCAAAGTTTTAATTAAATATTAATTAATAATCTAAAGTACGGATTTTTCTTTACAAATACACTTTTTATTTTCCATATTAGTGACACACTGTGAAACTTCTTTGTCAAAGATCTTAGTGGGATCGTAATCTAAAGGTTGGTAGAATTTTAAGTCATTATGTTGACGCTCCACTTCTTTAACGTAATCGGACTTATTCATTATAATAATAACACCGCCTTTATCAGCTTGCTTGATAACAATATCTTCATTGTTAAGGAGATCCGTACTAGCAACATTCACCTCAGTAGTGAGGTTAGAAAAGTCTTTGCTAGAATGAATTGACTTTAATAATTCGACAATATCTCTTGATGTGGTTTGAAAAAATTGTTCTAATATTGGATTCTTATCTTCAGGTAGTGGAAACCAGAAAGATTTATTGCCACCTTTATGAGAAATAGATTTTAGATGATGGAATGTTAACTGATATACATATTGATGCAGCTCAGAGTCTTTTACATCATCAGCATTCTCTAATAGATGGTTTGCAACCAGTAATCTTAACCAACTTAGAAAATGGTTTGAAGCCAAATAGCGCCAATCATCAGGTTCCGCTACGTCCAAGCGACTACTATAAACAGACTGGAGATTGTATGAGTTCAAACGAATCCCATTTGGTTACACGAATGCAATGTTTATTTTTCAACGAATCAAGGACGGACTTATCGACCAATACAATTTACAAAAACTTGATTCGCTCCCTCTTGTGTACAGCAACAAACAGCACTCCTCACGATCGTCTTAGTAGATATCAACGATCTTC
>JAUYWI010115183.1:0-10651 GCA_034780595.1 Parotoplana pacifica
TACTAATGTGTACACTCTGATAGTTATAATTAATCAATAATATTAGGGTTTCCATTTTTTGGTCTAGTGTATATATAATTGAATTCAGCTTAATTTATGTAGTCAATAAAAATATTGAAGACATTTATTTTATGAGTTGACTCTCTATAGTCAGCTGTGCTTATAAGCAGTGAGCAATCACAAAGTATAGGAAGACAATTTTTAATATTACGTAATCTATGGCTGACATAAAATAGCCAAAATAAAATCGAATTTTTACATCATTATTTTTTGAGTATATTTAGACATATTAATTATTATAATACAATTTCCTAATTAGTACAACCAGGCCTATTTTTGAACTGCACAAACAGCAAACTAATAAAAAAGGCTATGACTAGTACAGGCGTACAATAATCTCAACGCTGGTTCCCCCGAAAGTGAGATAGAACTATGACAGACATAAATTTATCATTTAGCCCGCGTTTTAAACTAACAAACAACTAAGTTTAAATATTTTCAATAATTGTTTTTTTTATTATGCTACTCGCTGTAGATATAAATAAAAGTAGTAGTAACATAAATTATTTATCTTTTGTTAAAATAATTTTTAAATGTTATAATTGAATTCAGTTTTATTTAGTCAGAGTATATAAACATATTATTTGTAGGCATTTATTTGTGTGAGTCAACTCTCTATATACCTTCCTTACTCTATGATTTCTATTTTATATACTGATCTTTATATAGAGTGATGCGGAACATCACCACGGAAACGGATGATCCTGTGAATATCCAAATCTATTTGTCTTGCATGACTTCATGAACACCCTGGATAGAAAATTTTAGTGTCCCAAAAAAGCATTATTCTTATAAAATATTCCAGAACAAAAACGGTAAAAAAGGAAACGTTTTTTGGCGTCATTGAAAGTTTCAGATAACAATCGTTACCTATATGGAAGCTATGTAAAAATTATTATTGAATACGGCTATACTTTTCTCTTATTAACTGTTTTTCTTTTAGTAAGTTTTCTGTGTAAAAACGCTTTTCTTAGGATACCCTATATGTCATTACAATTTCCTATCAACATTCAGAAAACATTTATGTATTTTCAAATTCTGGGTTGACCGATTACTAAAATAAACCTGGTGGAGAAGCTTGCAGAACACTGGCTACTTAAAAGGTATAAAACAACGTTTTTAAATGGAATGTTCAAACTAAATTGATATACAATTTCAAAGAACTGTCACGTGACCTAGTTTAAAAAAAGTTACATAAAAAGTCCGAGAATATTTAGTACACTGATATCAAATGTTGAGCAGTTTACGATTTTTGTCAGGGGGCGTGATTCCACTCCAATTTGTAAATCATTTAAAAAAAGAGTGTATTATTTTAAAATTTAGAGAAAAATATAATAAAAATGTACCCCTATTGTTATACCCTTCGGTCATATAGGGCATCATGACGACCCCTTGCCGGGTAAATAATGTCATTCCTATAGATATGCAAGATATTGTGATATTATTTATTGACGTTTCATTTTAAAAGAATGAAGTGAGAATCTTTTAAAATAAGTTTAGCAATATATCTAATGATAATTTATTTGATTAAATGTTAAACGACTTACATTTGTTATTATTTGTAAATTTAGAAGTTCAGCAGACTGGCCCATGCCTTTTTCTTATCACTCTCAATATCGACCGAATTTGTTTCATACACCGATATCAAACGTTACTTTGTTGGAACCTGAACGATCCAAAACAAAATTGAGAGACAACGATCCAAACAAAGATTATCTTACTCCTGGAGAAAGAGCAAAGGAAGCACTTAAAAAAGTACAATCTTGGTAGATTAGTTATTTATTAAGATGTTACTTATTTTGTCCATATCCTGAGACTTTTATAATTTGTTTCTTCCTAAAAAGTTTTCAAGGCGTCTACTAGTTAAATTTCATGATACTATTGTTTTATCAAATGTAGATCTTGCGACAAAATGTCCGTTATGTTCAGTTCGATGTATTGTCTATTACATATTGTATTGTACAAAACCACGACAATCGAGCTAATTTAAAAAAATGAACTGATGGTGTGTAGCATCATGTTGAAGTTAGTAGCCAACGTTACATTTAGTAGAAATAGGTTCATACGTAGCTAGGTGACTAAATTTTTCTGTCAGTTAAAAATAAATAAATGAACGACTGTAATTATTTCTGCTTGTAACATTAGAGTATGACGGTAAATGCGGATATTGGTAGTATTCTACTCATTCTACTTTGAACTGCATCTTTTTCTTTTAAAAATAAAGGTTATTTTATTAATATTTAACTGTGTTTTGAATTTAACATTTATAGGATTCTGAGTTTGTTCTAAGACAACGATCTCCTTATCATCGTTCTCAAACTCCACCACCAAATCTCCAATTTTACCGACGTGACTCGAAATCTCCCAGTTCGAAAGAAACCAAGGCAACTTCTGAATCTTTTAAAAAGGTTGAAGAAGTGCCAAAAACTACTGGACCACCACGAAAAGGGACTGTTAAACGTTCACAATCGTTTACAGACGATAGAAGAATGAATCTGAAGGTAAGAAACAATTGTATTTATAACCAACTATCTGCATATTAAGTATATTAGAGAATACCTACGAGGTATATGTTTTATTATGAAATTTGTAAAATATTTTTTTGAAATGTTTGTCACTTACGAGTATTTTTCACAATCATAAATTCCTTCCAAGAAACGGTTGTGTTAATACAACGCTTTCAAAAACACATTTTTTAAAACACAGAATATCCGACCTAAATCATCATCAAAATCTTTAGGTACTTACCAGTCAGTCTTGATCTGATATATTTTAGTCACATGAACCGGTAAAAGAAAAAGTTCGTTCAATTCCAGCTATAAAGTCATCATCGTTTCCATTTCGTCGATCACATTCAGAAATGCGAGTTTACCCAGGCTTCCAACAGGAAGAAGAAATTGTGAGGTATGTTTTGTTCATTATCTAAATTTCAGAGCGTCTCTATTTCCGAATAATTATTATAAACTTCGTGATTTTTCAATAAAAAAAAGAAATGACGAGCAACTAATTTTGAATTGAAGATACTTCTCTATAGTATTTTCTCTGATGTATTCAACCAGTTTTTCAGTTGCTCTAAAATCAGAATATCATCGCCGTCATGCAATTATTGCGAATAAGAACGTCACTCTCGATGCAAAAATTGTGAATCCAGTATTTGGCTATTTTTCAGGAGAGACCAAAACTGATTTACAACTAATTCTATTGTCCTAATAAATATTCTTCTTCAACTACGTAGCTGACTGTACTTTGATTAGATAAAATTAATAATTTTAAATAAATAAATTTCATAATTTAGTTAGATTTATAATTATTGCAGAAAAGAATCGTCATGCAATAACTACGAATAGAGTAAAACTTTAGTTGCTTCATAATGAGTGAATCTGATAGCATAATACATACATGTATGTATATTAGATGAAAGTAAATAACAAAATATTTATTATTAAGTAAAATTAACCAGAAAAGTCGGTCTAATACATACGTAGGTACCTATGGACAAAATGACATTGCTAAGGTATTTGATAGTATAGGTACCTGTACCTACAAAAATACATATTTAATACAATACAGTACATTTCAAAAATTAATCTACATAATGATTCCACGATAAATTAAGTAGTGCCTAGAAATAAAAGTAATTAAAAGGAGCAAAAAGAACTATATTAAGGGTAAATTATCATAAAATGGGCGATGATCAGGACTTAAAATTTTTTATTTCCTGCAAATCCCTGAACTTGGGATGGAGGTACATCTTGGGATGGAAGTATATCTTGGGATGGAGGTACATCTTGGGATGGAGGTGTATCTTGGGATGGAGGAACATCTTGGGATGGAGGTGTATCTTGGGATGGAGGAACATCTTCGGATGGAGGTGCAGCTAGGGATGGAGGAAAAATTTGGGATGGAGGAACATCGGGATGGAGGTGTATCTTGGGATGGAGGAACATCTTGGGATGGAGTTGTATCTTGGGATGGAGGTGCATCTTGGGATGGAGGTGCATCTTGAGATGGATTTCCGTTCTAAAATGTACCTCTATCCCACTCTGATCATCTAGATGCATCAGAGGGTGTATTCCCAAGCTGGAGGTGAAATATCGCAAAGAAGAAACCCTATTTCACTAGGTCATAACCGGGCATTGTCTTATTTCATAATACTTACAAAAAAGATATCAGCAATTCGACCAACCAAACGCACTCTGTGTAATTCGAACTTAGAAACCATGGAGCACCTGGTTATAGTTTGGCCAGCATTACACTCCAAAAGAATCTAGACGATTGGCCCAATCAAAACCATCAACGAAGCTGACCCCAAGATCTTCAAGAAATTCCTGGTTGCATAATAACTATGCATTATCTGTAGGGTTAGTACATAATTCATTTAAAGAAATATGTAATAAGCTTTCTTTCTAAAAATTCAATTCATGTGAGAGTGTACGAGTATATCACCTGAATTGATTTGTTTGACCACATTTTCCGCTTTTGACTTTCTTCCTAAGTTCAATGCATTTGCGTTGTGTGTACCTAGCTAATAATCATCACCTAAATCCAACAGGTTCTTTTGTATTCTCAATTTTGCACTGACGATTTATGTCACTGCTTGGATTCGTAGTAATGTTTCTTTATGATTAAAGTACTTTATAAACAAAATATACAATTCTCCTTTTGGATATTGATGAGTTAGTTATCTTTAGTAGATACCATTTCTGTTGAAACGTAAAATTCGTCAAAAATCCATATTTGCCATTTTTGCGCCGTTTAAAATGGGCTTATTCGCAAAAATTGCATTACGGTGACGATATATTATATAATGACGAATATATAAAAGTGTCTTCTATTTGCGCAATTTACTCGTAGGTATCTAATAAGATTCTGAAATCAAATGATTGTTCTCTAATCATCACTGTTTATTACGTTAGTGAAGAAACTCAAATAGAAGACAAAAACTGCCTTCGATCAGAAATTCGTTCTTCCTTTGACCAAAATATTCGGAAATCAAGAAAAGATGTATTCGAAAAGGTAATTTATGCATTAAAAGTTGTTATGCCAAAAAAGTTGTTTAATTTCATATAAATGGAACATAAAAGTCAAATATATATAATATTTTAAATTTCTGTTGACTTTACAAAAACCGCCACAATTTTCAAAATTTGATCTAACGTTCATTTTGATCACCACTATTTATCTTTATTTGTGGATTTTGATCAAATTGTCCCCGTGCATACATGTATGTAATTAATTTGTTTGTTTCACCCTATACCTACTCCACTTAAAATTGTTGAGGGTTTAAAATAAGTCACACTCTACATAATTTGATAAAAGTGGAAATTGTAGGAGAGTTTACTGCATCATCCTGGAAAGAACTAAAATTCAAATTTACCTTTATCTTTAAAACAAATTCATAATATAATTTCTTTTAAATGTACATATGTAAGTACCAAAAAGCCTTCTTATTTGTGGATTAAATCAAAAGAGCTATTTCAATTATTTTAGAAATCAGCTTTATTTTAATGAAGTTACTGTTATACTATGGACACTGGCAATGAGTAGATATCTTATAAATTCTAACAATAATGTGCTAATACAAACATAGTTATGCTATACAAAAATTTCAATAGTTTGTACTCTAAAATGATGCTGAAGATCGGTTCAATAAACCAAAGAGAAAAGGAAACAGCCGAAAAAGTACAATAAGATTAACAGGAAAATCTTAAATGAACATATGATTCAAATGATATTTTTAAGGTTAAATAAATTAATATGACATAATTTTTTAATGATTTTTTACTTGAATAATTTCATATCTCAATGCCATAATATTCTCATACAAAACAGTACGAAACACACGGTGGAGCTGAACTAACCTTTAGTCGAAGAGAATAACAAACATATAAACTTAACATTTTTTGTTTCACAAGAAAAATAAAAAATTCGTAGGTTTAGTTTAGGAGATATTTGAACAAAATCAATATTGATGGATAATCTATCATATACAAATCAATAATTTTCATTAAAATAATTGCCCACGTATAATTTTAATTAAAAATTGCACTTGAAAAATATATAGAATTTAAAATCGTTGGTTTAGTTTTAGAGAAAATTTTAGCCCCAATATGGAGAAAATATTTTTTTTATGACTATTTTGTTTGCCATTTTCTGAGTATGTAGAAAGAACAATTAATTCAAAATATCATTTTTTTTATATAATTAATTTTATTCCAATAATTTATTTGTAACATTATCTATAAATTAATATAATATTATCTTTGACTATAATCTATATAAAATGATGTTTATGATTTCTATTATGTTCATGGTTATATTTGAAATTTAACTTTGTTATTCTTTAATAAAATTATGCTTACTTAACGTAACACTTTTATTTTGTAGTATTTAGAGAATCGAGGTTCTACTGATCACAAATCGGCATATTATATGCATCATGTTCATGAATTTCCTAAAGAAATGAAACCGGATACAATGTTAAATAGATCCTCTGGCGAATCTATTAGAATACCGATTACTAAACAGGAAACAATGGACAAGGTATTAAATATTTGGCAATAAAATTAGTCTATTTTGACTACTATTTAGAATGTGCTTTTGTCTAAATCAACACCGCTGTTTTATAAATTAATCGCATATGACAAATAACGTTTTTTTGATCATATTAAGTGTATAGAATCTAAGAATAATTAGAAATAAATTTGGAAATCACAGATTTTTGTTTAGGTATATCATATATGGATTTTAAATTGTTTTTTTAGAATGCCTCTCAGTCTAATGACATCACAGTACGAGATTACAATATCACAAGAGTAGCCTACCGCTATGATCAACTTGAATCCTTACCAAATCATTATTTAGAAGATAAGGAACGCCAACAATCTGAAATAACTCGTTTACATAATAATTATTATAAACCAACTCATCGAAGCTATGAGACAGAGCATACTACAAAGTAAAGATTTTCTTAAAATGTTAAATTCTTTAGTAATTAGATAATAACTGAAATAGTTTGGTCTTAGTAAATGGAAAGTTCTGCTTCAATATTTGTGCTATAATCAAAACTACTATTTCTCAAAGATTTAATGACATGGATTTTTACTTAGTGCCTGGTGCTATTATTTTGAAATAGAGGAATGATTTTTTGATTGAATGAGGATCGAGGTCGCCTTATTTTAGATGTAATAGGTAATAATGTAATAAATAAATCTAGTTATGTAGGCCATTTTTTACAATGAAAAGAGAGATAACAAACTGACTTTTCTTTTTCCTTCTTTCCTTGAAAGATAATGTAATATCATCTTATAATCTTTGAATCTATGAATATACAACTCTTGGCATAGTACTTAACAGTACCAATGAACATTTTAACCAAATATAGTGTTGTTTGTCATCTCTCTCATAGTCTCTTATGTAGGTACATCGCAAAGCACCCAGGAACAGTGTCTATTAGCTTACTCCTAAGTAGCATTGGTAGCACAGTGTAAGGAGGTTGAATATTAAAATTTTTGTTGTTACGGGTACTTTTGCCTAGGGTTGTACATATATCGAGTAGAATGGTATAAAAATGAAGGATACCTTTATACTGGCTAGAAATATCTGTCTTTAATAACATTTAGGACCTTGTGGCATTATTAATATAAAAAAACCTTTAATTGGACTTTTTAAAAATACTTTTTCAAAGGAATCTAAAATGACTAAATAGACTGTCATGTTTACGTTTATTATAGGTATATGTAAATAGATGGGTACTTTTATATTTTGGGGAAGTGGATACTTAAAAATGAACTTTACATATTTTTTTAGTGTTTCTGATGAACAAGCTAAGATGACAGCTCAAAAATTTATCCAAACACCTAAGATGTCAATCAGTCCTCGAACTAAAGAAAGAATGGATGACGATAGAATGCGACATGTAATTATACATTTTAAAGTTTCATCAAATTTATATCTATGTCCCTGGCTAGTTTTGTTAAAGTTATTTGGCCTAAAGCAGTTACTTGATTTTTTTTACAGGACGAAGAAGTTGCAGCCTATAATGCTTTTCGCAATTCGATTAATTTCAGAAATTCCTATAATAACCATTCTGGTAGGAAATATCGTTCCTTTAGCTCACGTGGTCGCCCGCGAAGTGTTCATTTTTCTGACGATGTCACTGTAGCACATTGTAATCAAAAAGATGACAATGACAGAGAAACACAGTCTACAGCTAAAGTTTTTTCTCCAATAGAGTTTCATGTACCAAATTCATCATCATTTGGAGGTTATACATCATCAAATGATCTGTCTCCTTATCATGGCAATTATTCGCAAAATACGTTTTCAGTTAATCGACATGGAACTCCTCGTGCGCCCAATACTCCATCTATTGTGCCTCAACTATGGAAGAATCCTGATGCGGCACCTGGTCCGCATGAGTCAAATCATTCTGACTATCAAATGCCAAAAACTTCAATTCATACTCCATCATATACACCACGATATCCAAGTGCTTATACTCGCTATAACGAACAGCATAATTGTTTTCCTATTTCATCTGGTTTTGAGTATGATATGCATCATACACAAGATTCTATGTAAGCCATAATTTAGTACAAACTGGTTTATTAGATAATTCCTCTGGGTAAAGAGAGATTCTCATCTATGAGTTTGTCTTCGATTACTTAAGATATTTAAATAGTTCTTTTCCAAAGAATGATTTTCTGTATTTAATCCAATAATGGCAATTGGCTGTTTACTCAGAAACCTTGCCTAATAGGTTTTATAGGATCATTGAAATTGGGCCTTTTTAACCCATTAAAGAAGTATGTTGTTTGATGATTTCGAATTTATATTATCTGACGGTGATTAATGAAAATTAAATGTCTAAATCAGATGCTCTAGATCATTTTAAAAGTTTTGAATAAATTTGTAGCCTTTTTCATTAAATCCGACCTTTAACTTAAATGTTGAATTTTCTCCAATTACATATATATACCTATTTTAAAATTATGTATATTTTATCCTAAAGGCTGTTAGTGTATTCAAACAAAAATAATAATTATCAATTTTTTGCAGAACCCAGGTCACAATATTCTTTTTTTAATATCATACTACTATAGTGAATCAATTACCTAGAGCTAGTTCAAATTTGGGGTAATATCAGAGCAGAAGTTCTATGTTTTGGTCAACCTAAATAAATTTTCTGCAACTTTTCAATGACAAAAGTATTTCAATATAGCAAAAATTAATCTTTATTTGTGTAGAATATTAATTTCTAAATTACCATTAAAATACTTATTAGGTGACATTTCTTGTAGCTAAGTTTTTTAGGCATAGTTGTTTCTTTCTTTTATTTTTTATGTACTTGTATGCATACAATATGCTTATTCTTAATTACCTACCTATTTCTTATTCTATTTTACGTTAGCATGTCTACATTTTTAAATGTATTTATGCAATTTAAATACATCTTACTGTACACCTTAGGCTGTATCACGAAAATGAAAATGTGTACTCTAAATTGAAATGTTTAAACTAAAACTATATAATCTATGTTGAACAATTGCGATGTATTTACAAGAGACTGATTGTTTTATTCTTTGAATTAACTAAATATTGATATTCAAAATGGGTGTCATGCGCATTTGGATGATACAGCTTACTGTAACATAAATGACTAAACATTAATAATAATTATTATTATTTAGTCATTTATGTTACTGTTAATATGTATTATAAAATCAGTCGGTAGGTGCATTGGTATCTGAATATGAAGTAGATTAAATATTATACCTACTAAATAAAATTGTATTGTCAAAAATTTATGCATATACTACATTTTTGTTAACCAGTTATAATTATTTTATTGACATAACCTGCTTTTAAAAAATACATTGTGGTAATAAGATTAGTTGGAAGGTTGAAAATTGAATAAATAGGTCCTACATACTTGATACTCATAGATTAGAATGATTATCTACTTTTATTGTCATTAATATCATCCAAACTTCCGAGAAGTATATATTATATTTGTATATATTTGTATATATTAATATTTGTCCTTTTTAAAGCTAGTGGTTAAATAGTAACTTATGCAAAGAAAAACATAATGATTATAAAATTATACTTCCTATATCTATTACCTACAACAAAGTGTGGCCAAACAGTAAGTGTTTTCCTCATTTTTAGTCCACTTGTTGCAACAATTAACAAATCTTTGTAGAAATGTTGCTTGTTAATGGTGTAACCCACGCCTGTTGTATTTGATGTAATACTTTTGTATTTTAACCTTATTAGCTGATAATCATATAATGTGGTATCATGTACCAGACGCTGTATTCAGAGATAAGTATGTATAGGTATATCTCTAATGTATTTAAATTTTCAGTTACATACACACAATAAATTAACTTTGTCTTACTTAATGAAAGATGTTATTTTATTATCGATACCGATTATATCTATAGTGTTCTGCCGAATTCTATGGCATCCACTTTCTCCATTCTTCTCGGTTTGCTGCCAGGTCCTTCAATTCTCTTTAGGTGTTTGGTTTGAATTCTTCTAACATCCCCTTTCTTGGTTTTCCTCTTCCACGTTTCCCTAGAAA